>OMKZ01034017.1:0-13405 GCA_900302535.1 Neoniphon sammara | reverse complement strand
TGGTCTGCTTGTCCCTCGACAGTTTTTTCTCGCCGTGCTTTGTCTTACTCCAGAATCGCATCTTCCCTCTCATCCTGCTGAATCACACACACACACACACACACACACAAACACACACACACACACACACACGCGTGCACACGCATACACACAACTTTGTGTCACTCTACAAATCACCAATCTCAAGCATCATTTTGATAATTTTGCACATGTACAGATGTTTGATGTCCACCATTGATAAAAACAATAATTTGCCGAACAGAATCCAACATTTTTTATAATATAAGAGAAAGGCTAGAAGGATCTACCTCCCGTCCTGGCTGGACGTCTTTCTGAGGGCCTCCACCTTGCCCAGGTCTCCTGATGACATGGTCTTATGGATCTTCTTCTGGTCTTTGTGCGAAGGCTGGAGAGCACAGGTGATGTTATTTAGGATGATCCCTTTTTGTTTGTTTGTTTTTAGAATGGGACGAGCTGAGACCGCAGCAGATGATTTGACAGAGCTGGGATTAATATTTAGTAGAGGCTTGTTGCCTCCATCTCTATAAACTGATGAGAGACGATTATAATCTGGCATTCCAAAAATTATGGCACTACCAGGATTAATACATTCCTCTAGTTCATTATTCTAGTTCAAATGATTTAACGTGTGTTATACCAATTTATCAACATAGTGTACTGAATAATTTTAACACTGGAGATACATTATGCATAACAATGATATACATAAATTGTTCTATAATATTAGGCAGAGAAAACAATTGGGTTTCTAGTGAACAGAGCAAAATGGTTGAATTTTAAGTCACTTAAGTAACTACATACTACTACAATCATTATTATTTTTGGATGGGAGGGTTGTGTAACTTCAAAATTTGAGAAATTACATGGTCAAAACATCTACTGAATTTGAAGAGATTAAAGACACGACATGATATCGTTAGAGAGTGAGAGAGAAGTCATGCTCGTAAGGTCCTGTTATGGAGGTAAGACAATGAAATCGTTAGTGAAGTGTTACTCTGGTTTTACTGGTTCCAGCATGCATGAGGAACGGTCGGTGTGCACCGCAGCGTGATCCTTGGCATTGTGCTGTTAGGACAGGTCAGTTGTTGGGGGTCCAAACATGAGCGGAACCAGTTAGACAAAAGGCGGTCAATCCTTGCAAATATCTACGGTCATTCTAGCTACAGAAGTAGTTAGAGGGGTACCTTAGTATGTTTTGAATTTTAACCTCTTTTTCTCTCCTAAAGCACTCGTCACATTATGAGGAGAACGTTTCTACAGCCGTCTTAAAATTGGCTTGATATTGGTTGTGATAGCATTCAACACCGTATCCAATTCATATCAATTTCTGTTAGCTAACGTGTTATAACTCGCTGTAGCCACTGGTTTCACTGAGAAACACTAACAATGCTATCAAACTATTTTTAGTTAACTGAAGAGTCAGTATAGAAACTTTTTCAATATAATGTGGCATGTGCTTGGTGAAGTAAAACAGAAGATTAAAATTCAAAATGCTGAAGTATCCCTTCAAAAGAACAAGTAGTCGGCGTGAGATCTGGAAGGAAGGAATGACTAGAAGCGACGTGGTCTGGCCTTTAGACCCATGACAAGAAGGGTGACTTGCAAGGCAGTTTGATGGTCTTTTCACTTTTGAAACTACTCTGAAGACTCAAGCAAAGAGCTGGCAGCAGGGAAAAACTTGTTTGCTCATACTGTAGATCAGTAGTCAAACAGTGTGACGGTAGTGGGGTTAGCAGTGTTAAAAGGCTCCTCCCCCAGCCGCTTGTATGAGTGGACAGGAGACGGTCAGTCCGTCAGAGGACTTCGGAGCTCCGGAGGTCGGGGCATTTACCATCTCAGAGTCACTGTGACAGTCAGCCTCAGGGTGGGCGCGTGGGGGAGACAAGGAGGGGGGCAGCGTGCAGGAGAGGGCGGGGATGTAGTATTCGTCATCATCATCCGACTGGGTCGCCCCTTCCGAGTTACAGCGGGTGAGAAAGTCGGAGCGTGTCCGGGACATTCGCGCTTTCTTTTTGGGGCCTGGGCGGCCCACCTGCTTCCAGGCAATCACAGGAACATCAGGTCAGCTGCTACATTGCGTATGTGTATATGTGTGTGTGTGTGTGTGTGTGTGTGTGTGTGTTTGCATGTGAGTGTGTCCTACCTCTCTGTTTCTGGATCCAGCGGCAGCTTTGGAGCTGGAGGCATCATCTCTGTGCAGGGCCAGAGACCTTTCCTGGTTCACCAAATCTTTATCTGACCTGCAAGGGAGTAAGGAACAGATCAACATCTATTTAACATTGGACTTTCAACTCCAGTGCTGGATAATTTTCATATTTTTACATGAACTGAAAGCTCACATGGTCCTTCAGAACAATGGACAAGTTTTGTGTCAATGTTATGCAAACTGAAATGATTAAAACCCCATGAAAACATTTCAAAATTGCATGTTCATCTATCTGAGAACCTAAATGGTCTGCTGTACACAGTTTACCTCTTGAACATAGATTGTTTTCATTCAACAGCAGCAATGTTTTTGTAAAACTGGCAAAAAACAATCACATAAGCAGGATTACATCTTCACCTAAGAGCGTTCATATCTTAAACTATACTATAAAAGTGCACCCACTTGGAGAAGGGCAGCTTGCGTCTGGGCGGGGAGAACACAGCATTCGAGGGCTTCTCCATCATGTTGACAATAACAGTCTGGGCTGAGCTCTTCTTCTGGGCTTTTGGTGGTTTGGTCTCCAGGATGGGGCTGGGAGCCTCCTTTGCAGGCCGTCCTACTGTCCTCTCCTGCTGACTGGCAGGAACCCCAGGAACAGTGGTCTTAGGCTCCATGATGATCTGGATGTCCACCTCGGAAGAACACATCCCTGGAGCGTCATGACTGGTGATTGGAGAGGGGACCTTAGAAGACCTGTCCTCCCCAGATACATCTGTTGTAGCCTGGACAGTAGTCCTAACAGGCTGTTCCTTCTCCAGTCCCACCTCCAAACCTGCAGTGGAGCTCAGGTGGGAACCAGATGACGTTACCCCCATTTGAGAAGCTCTCTCAAGGGCTTGGGCTGCCTGCAGCTCCCCCTCTTCCACAGGGCTCTCTTTCTGCATACTGATCACCACCACTACTGGCCTTCGAGACGTGGACTCCCTTCTCTCTTTGCATGATTTGCTGGGACTGTCAAATTTTGGTTCCTGGACAGGACTTTGGTCAGAAGCAATAAAAAATGTTGCTCTAGGAGCCTCCTCTTTGATTGCCAAATCCATCATGGGCTTTTCGTTGTAGTTTGAATCTCTAAGCCCCTCGTGCGATGGTTGAATCTCAGGCTGGAATGTTCCTAAGCTAGAATGTTCTTGTACAGTTGACTGAGAACCAAAACCTCCAGAACCCTCAGTCTCCATATCCTCCACACTGAGTAGTTCAAAGCTCTCGTGGCTTGCTGGGGATCCCCGGGGTGAATGTCTGTGATACTCATCCAGCTGACAGGTGTCACTGTCAGGGACAGAGTCCTCTAGTGGAGGACCTCCCACACTAGTGGTTCGGACCTTTAGAAGCTCTAAGCTGAACTGGGCCTGCTCCAGCTCTCTCATCCGTCTGCTCTCTCGCTTTGACCTCGTCCTATGGCTTGTCTCATCTATGCTCCTACTTCTCTCTGTGTCCTCTTCTTTTTCTATGTCTCCTACATCGAACAATGCTGACTCAGAGTCCTCAGCAGGTTCTATGGAGATATCCTGGACTTGATCTTCATGTTCTGGTAAGGTGAGGTCCTCCATGGTTCCTGCATCCAGGACAATCATTCTCTCCGCCTTCTCTTCAGATGGACTCTTCAGTCCGTTGAGTAGCTGTGTTTCATGCTGCTCCTTCAGCTCTCTGAACCTAGAGACATTATTATGTAAGGCAAAACCAGTGTTATTTAACTTTTCAAAACAGATGTCCACACAGGGCAGGTGAAAAACAACAAAATCCTGCTATAACTCTATTTACCTGAGCCTGGCCATGTATCCCCTGCCTATCGCCTGTAGATGCGTCACAATTCTGTATGTTTTACAGTAGTGGTTTCTCTCCCTGTATCCTCTCCAGGCCGTTTGAACGACGATGGCTGCCTGATTCCTCTGGTGACAGCAGTTCCTCCAGCTCCTCTGTATGACCAGGGCCGAGTTACGCCATTGTAGGAACCTCCTGCGCTCCCTGTAGCTCCTCCACGCTGCCTGCAGACAAACCACTGCCCCCTCCTCGACACTGGGGTCGACCGCAGACTCTGACTGTTTGAGCAGGCAGCATCGCCACCATTTCTGCAGTGACAGGGAAAAATTTGGAAAATTATTTACAATATTTACACATTCTCAGTTCAATTTCATTTGAATAAAGTCGAAGAAGATTCCCAGCTGAAATGGCCCAGTTGTTTTAAACCCGTGGCCAGCTGCAGCTAACAACTAACTGGGTTTGTTTTTATTCAGCCTGACAAGGATTTGGACAAAAACCTCTGCACAACAACTTTCCCTCTTTGAGTTTGATTTACTTGGACTATAAGCTTCAAATATTGATGATAATGTATCTGTGTAGTGTTTTTTTTTTTTTCAAATTCCATTACGTCAATTCTCAGATTTCCAAAATCATCTTATTATGTGTGGTTGAGACACGAATGAGCAACACAAGTCTGAAGACCGTCATATTTTTGTCACTTAACAATATAAAGTAAAATGACAATGTGACATGGCAACCCTCTCTCACATTGCATCTAACATACATCAGTTGAACTGACAAATTGGCAAATTCAAGTAAAAACTTAGCATTGTTTTGACAACTCATTTTTATAATTGTAAACTTTATTCGTAGTCTCTTTATTCTAGGAAGGTGGAGACAGAACTGTACCAACACATCTACCAAAGAAAATGGACTTAACTGTCTTTTCTGACCAAGTTTCCAAATTAGAAGTACGCACAACAAGAAGTGAAATGTGATATCCTTTCACATTCCTCACACGGTTTGTTTCTTTAAAGAAATATTAGACTTCAAAGGAGGTGGAATATCTATAGTTAACCCCATATTTTTTTTAGACAGTTGACAGTTTGTATATTCATTCTTTTCCTCAATTATTCCTCTGCTAAAAGTTATCTGTGCTTCACTGGCTCTTGTCCAACTCTATACTAGTTCTGGTCCGACTGGGTTTGTTTTCCTTCAGTCTGACAAAGATTTGGACCACTCTCCTCGAGGGGCTCTTCCAGAAAAAACATGCCTTCAGCGATCTGAATACAGCTTTCTCACTGTCTTTCTCTTCGCCCCTTTGCTTTCTTTCATTTTCTCATTTTCTCTTTCTCAAGGAGATAACAGTATGGGTTCTTAATGCCTTAACTCCTCTTCCTAGTTGAAATCAGTGCTATAAATATCAGTGGGGCAAAGGTTCAGGTTCCTGTCAGTTTGAGCTGATTAGAGATCAACCCACAATTTAAGTTATCCTCTGTGGCACAAAAACTACCATAATAAATCACATAATAATGTGATTTGGTTTGATGCTGTCATTCTGTAAGCTAAGTGTCATTTTTCAAATGGTAGTTCTCTCATTTTGGAAAAAAATTAATTAACCATGTGATGTGTAAACAGAAGGGTCAGTTGGAATCCTTAGCCAACACCACTTTCTGATGAAATTTTGGGGAAAGACAGTGTCCACTGCGCAGCTCCATCGGAACAACCGGAAATCAGGTGGCTGGCTCAGGGGTCCCTCATTGGTACTAGACAGATTTTCACAGCAAGCCTTGGGATGCAAGCCAACAACCTTCTGGTCACAAACTTCTTTAACTTTTAGGGCCTATAGACAGGACATGGTTTTGGAAGTGTTTTGATTGTTGCCTATAGGCAACAATAAGTACGTATTTTGTGAACTGATAATGTGCCCCGGGCTCCCATCATCTTCTTCCTCCAAGCCAACTTGACAGCTCACCTGGATGATGCTGGCAGCCTGTCTCATGTTGACAAAGTGCTTCCTCTCTAGGACGGCCCTGAAGCGGCGCTGCAGCATGACGATTCGCCGCAGCACTTCCTGGTGGAGGAGGGTCTGGAGACGCTGACGCTCCGCCTCCCGCAGGAAAACCTACACAACACATCAAAGTTTAGACACACCCACTACTGCATGCTACCAGTGTACAGATAGCACCATTTGGATTGAGATGTCCGTCAAATGGTATGCATTATTTATCATACACAGGAAACGGTTTGCAGAATCCATACCATTGTGTTGCCCACTTGATACCCAGCAGGTAGCAGGTGGATCTGGCGGAAGAACTCCCTGATACCCAACTTGGTTGGACTGGTGCCACGGGGAAGCAGTACACGAAAGTGCTGCACAAAGTCCTGGAAGAGGGTGTATGTATAGTCAATAAACCAATTTAACACAGTGTCCTCCCTCTTTCGGAATGTATTATGATAGAAAGGGACTGTGCAGACACCAAATATGTCACATAAGGCAGCACTACAATTGACAATCTTATACTGAATCTTCGACAAATAATAATGAACTTGATAGCATTTCAGCAACGCTAAAAGATCTCATTACATTAAAAACGTTTGCTGTTGGTGAAAATACTCAGGACATGATTGTGATTCATGATATAAAGCGATTGCGATGATCTTTTTAATCACATTTGTGTTACCAAAATGGCAATATATCCCAAAAACATACATGAAGAGTAGTGAATAAACAGCCAGATAAGCCTTTTTCTCAGTAAGCCACATCTATTTTGTATATTTTTTTTGTTGACCATTTCTAATTTTGCATATTTGTTTGTCTTTGCTATCAACACATTTTAAAATGGTACTAATAAATAACTTTTACATGCTAACATGTCATTAAGACTGGATCTACTTTAGGCTGATAGTGGGAGGGGCTAACCTGGAAGGTGTACTTGATACTGTATCCTGATTGGCGGATCCGGACGGTCTCTAGCATACCTGTATACCTGAGCTGTCTGAGCACAAGGCTGTCATTGAAACGCAGTGGGAGCTAGAGGGAGAGAGAGGGAGGGAGAGAGAGAGAGAGAGAAAAGAGATCAATAATTGATTGATTATAATAGGAGCCGCATTCAGTAATTAGTTAAGTGATGGAAAGCACATTGAATTGAATTCAGATCTTACTTTCTCAGCATTGGAGCGAATACACTTGACAAAGTACGGCTCTGACTGACCAAGAGTCTCCATCAGCTTATTAAGGGATGCCTGCACACAGAAACCAATGACATCACATCCTCATCCATCAACATTAAAGGAAAATTCCACTGTTTTGATAAGGCAAATGTCATTTAATTTCACTCTTACTTAAAAAGGTTTTTACATCAGTCACTTTACTCCTACTTAAGTGAAAGTTTAGGAAAGCAACAGCTTGTCTGCTCAAGTAGGACAGTTTGTCCCCACTGGTTGTCATGACAGGCTGCTGCTGCAGCTGAAGAGACGCTCCAGCTGATGTTGTTGTAATTCATAAAGTCTGCCAGCAGAGGGCGAAGGCAGCACTGACCTGGAACTGGGCGCTGATGCTGGGCGGTTTCTTCTTCTTGTGCAGGTGAAGCAGCGACTTGGTGATGCGGTCGTGCAGCGTCACGCTGCTAAGGTAGCGCAGAGACTTGATGTCCAACAAGTGCTACACACAGAAAACCACATACAGATCAGTTTATACAGATTAGTTTTTTGGTTAAAAATGTCTAGCAAATGGCACACATTATGCTAGATATAGAGGCTGTGATACTCAATAAATTGGAAATACAAAGAGGGAGTGGACTGACCACTGTCCTTTAAAAAAATAAAATGACAGTAAAGAAAGGAGGCATCATGGTGTGTGTTTGTTGGGACTTTACCTTGGGAAGAGTGGGTTTACTTTTGCAGTTTTTGTTCCTCCTAAAGGAGACAAAATTGATTTCAGTAAGCAGATACTAAAGCGAGGAAATCAGTGAGTAATGAAGAGGAAATACAAAACTAACCACATTCTGAATGTGTGTGTGTACCACATATGCAATCACTAACAGAAACGGAGTAATGTCCCATAAGAAATGAATGGCACATGTTAAGAAATAGTCGTGGAAAAAAAAATCACATCCCTGGCATGTTTTAAGGATACCAATACTAGTATCTGATATGGCCAATATCCTGATAAGCGACTCGGGTGGAATAAAGCAGAGAAACATGATTGTCTGCCTTTGTTCACATGTAGAAAGACATTGGACTCCTCTAATGGAGGAATCTGACTGCACCAGTATCATCTGAGACTGCTAGCATGGGGTTCCTGGACAAAGAAAATGAATCAGGATGGTTCTCTGTATCAGCCAATACTTTAACTTCACTACTGGCAGCGATAAAGGTTGGTGCATCCATAGTGTGTGTGTGTCTTGTGTGTCCCACTCACAGCAGGATGCCCTGCGCTCTCTCCAGGAGCTTGCTGTTAGTGGAGTTGAGGAAGATCCCATCCTCCTCCAGGGCCGGGGTTCCCGTCGAGGACAGACGACCCGACCGGGAGCTACGGCCGTTACAGCCAACACCATAGCTATCCCTGAAGGAGTGGGGATAGATTTGTTGTAGGAAAAAAAAGAGGTGGGAAAAGGAAAAGGAGGGAAAGTGGGAAAGGAAACAATGCAAAATAGGGGAGAAGAGGAGAAGAGGGAAACCAAGAGAAAGATGGAGTTGAGTTCAGGAGAGTGTGTGGGAGGAGGAGAGAGAGAGGAAAGGAAAGACGAGGAGGAAGGAATGAAGTCAGGTGGAAAAGAAGGAGAGCAAAAGAAGGAGACAAGATAAGGAAATGAGTGAGGAGGGAGAGGGTGAGATAGGGAGCAAGGCTATTATTTTGTTTGACATGGTTACATTAACTCATTACACAAAAGAGGGTTTTGTGAAGCTGTTTTGCCCATTGGCTGAAATGACTGAAACAAAAATAAGTGAATTTTGAGGACCACAATTCCAAGAAATCAAGTAACATGAGTAATCAGTATCAGAATGTTTTCTTTTTAGTGTTTGGTGGGAACGTAGGTGGTGAAGAGGTTCATCCATTTTTGGTGAGTCATGTTTTCTCTGGACAAGCTAAGTTTGCATTTTGCTCTTTATTTTCAACGATCAGTTGAAAATAAAGAGCAGTTTGTTTCAGTTTGTTTTCTGTCCGTGAAGATTTCCCAGTGATCACACCCAACACCAGAATGATAATAACTATAATTTCATCAAAAAAGGACAAGCATCTAATGAAATGATCTTTGTTGCAATCCCACTTTGTGATTTAGGCTGATAAAGCAGATTTCATCTACTTGCATCTGGCAGCACATACCAATATGTTCCTGCATTAGACATTTGTATTGACTAGAGCTCACCAGCTGGCCTTCTCATTCAGGGCGTTGGTGCCTTGAAGGTCCGACAGAGGGGTCCGGGGATTTTTTCTAGCGATACCTGAAGGGAAGGAGGAGAGAAAAGAGAGGGAGAAGGCTGAGTGTGACTGTGATCCTTCTTCACTGCTATTGGCTGGACTTTGTCACGTGAAAACGACACGGTTTATGACATTCACAGCTCACTGGATCAAACCTTGACATCTGGTCTGTAGTCGCTGCCGTTCCACATACCAGAGCTTGAAGATCCACCACATCACAATACCTTTTCTTCCCTTTCACTACCTTCACATTCCCTCTCTTTCTTCACCTCCGTCCATCTCGCCCTCCTCTCTACTTTCTAGGTATTCGGAACTAGGTATTTCCAGTTTACACAGGTTGGCCGGTTTTGAACTCTGCTTTAGCTGGGGGGTTAACTAACTCTGCGTTTGTTTTCAACAGCAAAGGACCGCTTGCATTTCAATAAACCAGGTATTAGAGGCTGCTGGCTGTCAGATCATTTGGGACAGGCGGTAGGTTTGTATGTGATCTATCTTCTGTTTTGTGCACTGTGCATCTCACTGGAACTCTGGGGAATTTACTCAGAAATTCATTCCAGCACCGGTGCCTGTCGAGTCCCCCTGGATTTTGTCCATGAATGCAAAGTGCCGCTTTACCGCATGTAGACCCGCCACACACATACCCGCGCTTCGAAGCACAGCCGCACGAAGACACGCTCGGCTGCACATACACACACACACAAATACATGCTAAGCGGTGGCAAAGCGAAGGATAAAGGACGAGCGGAAAATCCCAGGGCATCATTAAACCCTGACGGTCCACATGGGACAAATGCAATTGTCTGATCACTCATGCATGTGGATGGGCATGGTTATGAGCGCCGTTCCTAGGTGACTCGGTCTGAACGGTGCTTAGGATGATCCAGATGCTCGATTTCCAGTGCCTTATTAATAGCTATAATGAAACCAGCTCTCTGAGGCTGAAAATCGTAAGCGATCTATTATTCTCCGTTTGACTATAAAGAATTTTTGCAGCAGAGCTTGGAATTGATTTTTTTCTTTTTTTGATTGAGCTGGCTGAAGATAAGGACTTGTGAGTGGAAAATGGGCGCATTTTTCAATTCAACACACTTTTATTGACTGCAGTACATTCCATTATAAACTCCATTACCATGTGAGTAATGTGTAGGTAGTGTATGTGAGTACCTCACATACACTACCTAGATATGAAGGGTTTCATTCCAAAATTTTAGCATTTTAGAAAAATGCTGCTACCACAAAAATGTAACTATTTTGTGAACAAAGGAATCACAGATGGCTCACACCTTTAAAGATAGCCCACAACGTGCTTTACTTTCATGCCAGCCATCATTTCCTGACAATAGGTGTCTTATTTATTTATTAATTGATCTATTTATTCATTATTTTTCAAATGATGGATATCAACTATATTTTTTGGATGCTCTCTTCTCTTTTTACTTCTTGAGAAAACTGATTAAAGCTGGCTGAATAAAAGACAGAGCCAGCTCCTTCCCTTTTCATCCCTCTTAGGTGTGCATCGGGTATGTGGGCTGGCAGAGAGGGTTGTGGGATTCTGGGAATCTCTTACTGTATTTCTCATCCTTGCATCTTTGCAGGATCTCGAGGCTGCGCTGGTGAACCGGGTGGTGGAGGAAGCTGAAGCTGTCCACTGTCTTGAGAACGGTACAAGGGACTGCTGCATCATTACCTGAAAGAGAGAGAGAGAGAGAGAGAGAGCGAGAGAGAGTTGATATTTTGTAATAAGGTGTTTCACTTACAAAGTGAGAGCACGTCAACAAGCCTATGATCCAAAAAGAAGAGAAAGAAGAGAGAAAGAGACAGGTGAGAAAACAAAGGAAATGGAAAAGTCACATAGAAACAAGAAAAACAAAAGGAGGAGATAAAGGAGGTGAAGAAAAAAGGCAGCAGGGAGAAACAGGAGTAAAAACAGGAGAATGAGGCAGATCAGAACTGGAGCAGGGATGTGGTGGGTGAAAAGAACAAAGAAACTAAATCCCATCTGAGGAAAGTCAGCCGAGACAAGAAGAAAGGTTCTGTATCGCTCCACCCAATTTGTGATAATAAACACTGGAGACGAAGAATGAAACCCCTCTTCCTCCTCCTCATCATCATTATCAACAGCAGCACGACTCCCAGTTAAAGCTCTTCACCTCCCAGAACACACCCTGTTGTTCTTGGCCCCGGTTAAAAACGTACATTTGGACATCGCCGCAACACATGAATAATGGAGAGTGTGTGTGTGTGTATGTGTGTGTGTGTGGAGTGGTAAGCGGTGATGTCAAGCTCGTCTAATGGAATATGAACGTTCATGGAGATGCATCATGTGGAGGTGAAAGTTATTTTTGCCTGCTGCAACTTTGGGAGAGAAAAACAAATTTGAGCAGTTTTTATTTTTGACACGATGCACAGGGGAATATACTGCACTGAGAAACGTGTGTGTACTCGTGTGTGTGTGTGTGTTTGTCAAGCCTCAGTTGCATGAAGCATGTGTTTGTGTTTATTTTTGCACGTGTGCACTGCAGAGCAAAATGTGTTTGAATCTCATTATCTTGCACACTGACGGTCTTCATGCCTGGCGTGTGCATGCTGTGGTTTGGCATCTGTTCTTGTTTACAGGAATTTCATATGTACGTATGTATATTTTCCTTATGGAGATCGTCTTTGCAGGGTGGAGGATGTGTACTGGATGTGTTTACATGTATGTGCAGTGAGCCTTGGACTGAGCATGTTATCTTTAAACTGTGACTGTTGTGTCTGTGCTTCTATGTGAATTTCTGAGGACCAATTGAAGCACTAGACATTCAAATCAATAAGTTATTGCTCACTGCTATAACACCATAGTGATTCCACCTATATCCAGTTTAGAAAAGCTCTTACAGTTGCTGTTCAAATGCATGGGGACAGATTTAATGAGAGTGGTGCTAAGTAGGTTTTGCGACATGTTGTGCATGTGGGTGTGACCAAATTAGCAGCTTATCTGCACGAACACAGCCACGACTTCATTTATTAACATGTGGCTAGCACAGTGTAAACACCTGTTTTGTACATGCATCTTTCTGTCAGGAGAGAGCACGGCATCACCAACAAAGGAGGTTTAGCTGAAGAAAATAAACATTCATATACTGTAAAATGTTTCCCTCATGTAAAAAGTCTTTTAACACAGTGGGAGCAACAAAACGTTTCATCACTGTCACAAAGGAGAGATGGCAGGATTTGTCTTTGTCTCATGTCTCATCTGAGCAGTAACAATCGCAGACGTGTCAGTGCAGCGATAAGACGAGCTTTTCACTGACGTTAAGTGGTGTGTGCAATCACTGAGCTGGTAATTACTATCAGCCTTAATACATCAGAATAGGTGGCTCATCACCATAATTGTTTCCCAGTATTTTGTGCTTTGAGAAGGAAACTCCAATAACTGCAAATATAATGAGGCAAAAGTGCATAAAAAGTTGTGACCGTCACTTCTAATCATAAGCACTAAATCCCTGTTAAAGCAATATAGGCTAGTGTAGTAAATTGCAAGGTCGCAGTTTGCAAAGGTGCAAAGCATTTATAGATCTGGCCTCTGCAGTCAGGTAGGTCTTTCCTGAGAAAAACTGGGGAGTTAGTATGAGCGCTGATAGCGACCAAGCACTCAAGACGCAACGTTCAGTCACGCTGTTGAAGACACTTGTACAAATTATCGGAACGATTAACAAGTTGCACTTTCTTGTTCAAAATCATACGGACAATTGGAGAGACTGATGACAGGACGGTAGCTGGGTCTCATTTGCTCTACCCCTTTTTCCACAATAATCGGGGACCTTCTTCCAGTCTGCTCTACTCTATACAGAGGAGAACGGCCTGGGAATGAGGTTAGCTGTTACAGCTAAGGTAACTGCTGGGATTAGACTAGGAAGTAGCAATGAAAATTAAGATTAGAGTCTCAGGTTAGGAAATGAAAGTAATCAATAGATGGTCTTCACAAGTTTAGTAACACAAATGAACATATGTGCACGTGTGTATGTATAGGCCGA
>OMKZ01034016.1:0-12372 GCA_900302535.1 Neoniphon sammara | reverse complement strand
CCGCTGCACCCCCCTTCCCTGACGGTCCTGTTAACTCCATTCACTCCTCACAGTCTGTGTTAGTTATGGCACTGTAAACCCCAATCAGCACTGAAGCACAGCTGTTCTGTGAATGCCTGGAAATTTTAGAGCAATTTTAACGACCACAAATATATACATATATAACACACTACCCATACTTGTCTGCGGTCCGGCTGCAATGACAACAACCCTGAACTGAAGCAGGCTAAGTGGGAATATGGGTGAAATGAGGTAATGTTTAAAAAGTATGTTTTTTACTGCCCCGATTAGACTGCTGTGCCCCAGTTCTGCACAAACTCTGAGAGGCTGTCATGTAGTATATGGAACAAGATGAGTGGTGCTCCCCACCATCAATGGGAGGCAGGGCAGCAGCAGAGCAGTGTGTGAATGAATCTGGGGTGTGGCGCACTAGCAGCAAGTTGGGTAAGTGACGCAGTTACGTAAGGCAGGCCTGATGACTCATGCCTGCTGTCATGAACACACACACACTGCGGTTATGTGTCTTAAAGAACCACATTGGGCAACATGTACTGCAGGGACACATAAGCTACCATATGACCTGCTTCTCTCTATTGTGTGTCACACCTACGCCCTTGTAACGCTGACTTTTGGAAATGACTGAGATGGAGTGGATTTGTCTATAGTAGTAAGCGACCAATATTATGTAACCAGTGTCATTCAAGCAGTGTATGTGTGTGTATGTGTGGGAAGCGGACATAGGGCGATATATAATGCAAATACACACAACCAAGATTTTATTGCTTTATAAATGATTCACTCATACCATTAGATCACACTTAGAGTCATGATCCAGCATAAAAATCTCTTGTTACGAAGCTACACTAGACAGATTCATAGCTGTTTTGGAAACTCTATTATTATTTTATGGAAAGATTTATATGAGAGGCTTCAATTCACAAAGAAGGTCAGGAAATACCCCTAACATGGTGTGTACTTGGAAAGCCTTAACTGTTCATACCATGTTTCTGCCTCCCACACAGATGCAGACCTTGCCTCAAGCTATGAGGCGTTTGGACTTGGAGGATTCCTGTTTTACTTGCTTCTCTGCATCACATGGTCTTGGAGGCTGTCCAATGACAAATATCACAGCCTAATTTCTGGAAATCTCCAATTCACCACGCACAATGGCATAAAATCCATATCTAGTCCTAAAATCTCTCTCAGAGCGTTCTTATTATCTGATGATGGTTTCGTGTACTTGATGTTTTCTTGTGCTATTAATATGCTGACAGAAACACCTAAGGGTATAAGAATAATTTTATGCCACCATTTGAAAGCAGCATCCCCCTTCCATGAGAGTCAGGGAATTATCATAAATGATCCCAAATATATTTAGAGAGTCTCAGATGACTGCTCCTTTTCGGAAATTAAAAGGCATGTTGTTCTTTGTTACTGTAAATACACAATGAGGAAGTGGAAAGCTTAGACAAAGAGAGAGTGGAAGCACTGCAAATCAAACTTGAACAGACAGAATATTGTATCATGATGCTCCATCCCACTTCTGGTGCTGAGAACACTGAAGTACTGTTTCTGGACTGGCCCAACCATAATAGCCCATAGAACAGCAAGACTAAAAAACACAGAATTCACAAATTCCACAATATCTATTCATTGATTCAAATGAATGACGCCGATTGTTTTGTTTTCATGTGCGACTGGATGCTTTATCTATTTTTATCACTGCCTCAAAGGAAATTTCATTGTAGTATTTTTGCAAATTTTGAGATCTGTAAACATTTATATTAAACATTACATATTAAGCTGGAGAAGTCAAATAAATTTTAGTGTACTTTCCAACACATTTTGCGCAGTGTATAGTGTTCATTTGACTGTTAAAGGATCTTTTTTTGGCAGAAACATTTGGAGATTCCTGTCCTTGACTCTATGACATCATTGTTTTGGTTACTAATATTCTAGAATCCCATGTCCTGAGGCATGGACATGTTCCTTGGCTCACTCAGCAATTCTATACTGTAAGCAACATATGGCCTTGTATGAATGGCATACCAGACAGTGTGATAGTTCTCACCATGGCCTCTGTGGTTTCAATACGAGCACATGAAAGACAGATGACCTTTACTTTGTGTTGGGTCTAGCTAGACACAAGGAATGTTCCCTTTCATTCTTACTAGAAAACTTTCCTTCTGTTGGAATTCACCTTCACTTTGCCACAAATCAACCGAAAACAAATACCACTTTATTTTTCTGCTGTGTGAATGCAGACTACTGTACATCACCGGATGGTGAAATTGGCCACAAAATGAGAGGCTTCTGGTATTAACAGATGGCTGCCTCGCTCTGCCACTCGTATTCCATGTGGCTCCGTTTTACACATGACCCAGTATTCTCTTTGCCAAAACTCACACTTCTCTTCCTTCTCGGAAGACATTGCTCAGAAAACATTTCATGTAAGTTTCAGGAGGGTTATGATATTTGTGGCCTCTGTTTGAAAAGATCATGGTGTATCTGTAGTGAGCTGTTGGAGAGATAAGACACTTCCTGGTGAGATAAGGGCAAAAAAAAAAAAAACCTATCATGATTGATGGATGTATCCGGAGATACTTAAATCTTCAGCAGTATCAGCCTCACCATTAAGATTACGGAAACATGAAGAACTGGAAGTGTTTTGCTACAACAAACTGTGGTGATCTTGTTGATTACCATGGTGACAAACAGTCTAGTCGAGCCTTGGTGAGCTTCTACAACTCTTCCCTCTCTATTTGTGTCTGAAAGTCTGTGTTATTTCTAACGTGGGATCTAGGCTTGTTCCATTACAAATATGGGGAAGGAGGAAGCAATGTAAATGGCTTTCGGTGTGATTCATGGGTTCAGGGAATTGAATGGTAATCCCCAACACCAGGAGATGAAATCATAGGCACGATAAAGCATACCATTCCAATGTGGTTTATGTATAGCAATGTGAAGCCATGGCTAAGGGATATTTGCATGTTTCAATTTAACCAATGCGCTGGTGACTAAAGTAGAAGGAATTTGTATTTTCATGCTTATTCGGTTCACTGGTAACAAGACATAATCATCTGGCTCAGTGTCAAGACAGAAAATATTAAGTGGCCTCGCTCTAAGCAAGAACAGCACGGCTCAGAGGAAAACACAGCATCCATGATGTCATTCCCTCTTGAGTGACATGATATCAGAGACAGCATTGAGCCAAACACTGAGATTAGGATTATTCTCCTCGGGCCCTGAACATCTGCTGTAGGCAAACAGAGTGTGGCCACTGGCGGGGGGAGAATCCCCAAAGTGAAGATGGCATTTAGTCAGATGAGACTAGATTTTACAGCAGGATAACCAAACATATCTGTGTAATAGGATAACAGTGACCCTTTCACAGTATTGTGTAAACAGTTTTTTGAATGTATAAAACTTAATGTCATCAATTCTACTGAGGCTATGAGGTGGATTGGTCCTCGTCTAAAAATCCCACTGAAGTCATCCAGGTTCAGTGAGGGATAATTGAATTTCACATAATTATTTCAGACATGGTTGTGCAATAGAGTCAGAAGCAGCTGTGAGATCTTCTTATTGTTAGTCATGCAGTATGCTAAGTATGTTCTTAACCACAGCAGGTGTGGACCAGCTCTGCTTGGCTTCTGCTCTGCCTCTCGCCTCCTTCATCACACACATGCACACACACACACACACACAAACCCACACATACAATGCATGCATACAAACGCACACATGATCCCCTCCCCTCCGCCTTCCCCAACACAACTAAAATCCTGTCAGTCTTATGCACATCTGCTTCCCGAGCCACCATTGCTGAGTAAGCACTGCCTTAGCCTCTGCTTCCCTTCGTCAGTGATTATAACGGGACAAAAATATTCCACTTATCTGTCACAGAGACTGTACTGTTACAGCAAAACAGTAGGGAATCATACACATGGTTTTCACTTGTATGGAACATTTTCTATATAGGGAAATTACAGTATTTTTCATCAAAGATTTTACATCACAAACACTCTAGGGTTTGTGTTACAGTTTATAATAAGCTTTGTAACAGTTATCTACCTGTACACATGCATAAATTGCTTAAACTGGGTGATTCCTCTGGCACGTAATGATAGCTCCAAATACTTCCTAGAATAACTTAGTAACTAGGGAAATTGGGAGCTGTTTCCCATTAAGACCCCACACCTTGCCTTTGAAGTAGACAGCAGTGCAGTAAAATGATAGGAATTAAAGAATGCAAAAGGCTATGTTTAAATCTCAGGTGAGACTTTCTCAGAGTAGTTGGTGCCAAAAACTACTGAAGAGCAGCTGTAAGGGAATTCCCAGATAGGAACTACTATTTCATTTGTACAAATTACTTGTATAAGCACTGCGGTAGGGAGAATCAGCTTTGCAACAGTAATACAGATGGACTCAAGATAAAAAAGCAACTATTTCCTGCTTTTTTCTCAGTACTCAGTGTTTTTTTTTCTATTAAGAATATATCTGAACAGATATGCTTCAGTTAGATAAGACCTTGCTGTTTAATCATTTTCTCTCCAGTCATACTAGGCACTGTGCTTTTATGTGTCATGCAAGGGCCTTCTGGCTGGAACTGCAGGAACCCATTGCCTCTGCCCTATCGTGGGTGTCTTTCAGACCTAATTATAGGTTTTCCCTGCAGGTATGTGGCTAGCCAGGTTCAGTCATGCTGGCTAACCTGTCACTCACCACCTTTTATTATCACAACTGCAAGGTGTTGCTAAGCAAGTCACTTCATGCACTGTACTGCTGCCGTGAACAAGTCAGTGGTAAAGAGGTTTTCTCTTGCCATTGGTTGACAACATTTAACCCGCTACAGCAATGTTGTTTCAATAATATGTGTTGTAGAATTGAATCCTTCTGATTATTTCAGTTAAGCATTTAATTCACTAACTCCTATACAGAGAAAGCTCTTGGATCATGAATTGTCTCACAGACCAACTACAGAACATTTCCCCACCTATATTTTTCCTATCTTAGCAAACTTGGCTTCAGCTCACATCATAATTTGTTCAGGGAAGGGAATTCACTGCCTCATCATACTGTCATTTGGCAAAGTAGAACACATAAATAAATCTCCCACGCAACACCAAACCAACCCAGGCGTTGGTTTGGTGTTGTGAACCATAAAGCAGGTTAAATATTGAGAACAAGAGCCTTGGCAAACCATACTTAAGGCCCCGTCCAGCAAGCTCCAAAACAAATATTCATACAAGTCTTGCAAGCTAATAATTGTTTTACAAGGCAAAGCAAGAGCAACCGACATATCACACTTGTACATATCCACCCTGAATCTCCTACTGCACACCTGGATCTTGTTTTGACTACGATTACGGAAATAATTATACATTCATTTCTGAGATATATTGTTTCCAGAGAGGCTGAGTAATTGAATTTGGTGATGAGGTCACTGGCGTGGGTCTTAAAGACGGAAAAGGGCAATGAGAGTTCTCCACCACATGAAGTTCAGTATCAATAATCTTTCCTGAAACACATCATACTGAGAAAGTGGTGAAGTAGAGTGGTTCATTACAGTACAACATATAGTGTGTGGCTACTTCCCTCTCCGTAAATGGCAGCATGGGATGGGAAGATGCCAGGGAGCTCTCATTTCCTCTTTTTAAACAAGGAAATACATTATGTTTCTTTTGGAGGGGAAACAAAACAGGATAGTGCCTTTGTCACTAAATGCTGACATAATCCTGAACAAAAAACACGCAAACTGAAGCTCTGATAAACTTCAAATGCCACTGCTAATAAGTGTCATTGCTATAGGAGGTGCCATGCACAGACTTGATGGGCGCCTCACACAGTAGTGTATCTGCGGTGGAGTGCATGCTGTGTCATCTTCCTCTTCCTTTGGGCACTGTTTGAGTGACTCGTGGTGGGTGTGTCTGTACTGTGGTAGTGAGATCTGGCCCTTCCACTTGTCTCTGTATCTGACAGCTTGTGAGACAGGAAGCCAAGCATCAGAGTGGACAGAAAACGGATATCTCACCACACCTAGAGCCTTGGGGCTGGACAGCAGAGCACCAGTCACATCCTGCAGTTGACTGAGCAAAAACAGCAAGTCTTACTGACTTCTCAGAGGACTGTGCTCCTGTCAGGCTTCATGTTGACTCAACCACAGAAGCTTTCATTTTGAGTTATGATAGGTC
Source organism: Neoniphon sammara (assembly GCA_900302535.1). Lineage (NCBI taxonomy): Eukaryota > Metazoa > Chordata > Actinopteri > Holocentriformes > Holocentridae > Neoniphon > Neoniphon sammara. The sequence goes on along the minus strand of OMKZ01034016.1, from coordinate 6,178 downwards.
TGCTATTAGGTCCGTAAGTAAATGTGTTAAAGTAGTCAAACTAAAACAAAGACAAATGACGCATATTCAAGTAAAAATATACAATATATTTGTTGTATAAACTTGTACATAATGTCTTGGACATTTAGTTTTACATACACTATACATAAGGTAACAGGGTCACTTTCACTTCCTTCTTGATTTTGAGAAAATGTCCCCAGTAACAACCAAATTTTATGTACATCTTTACAAACAGACCAACAAAACAGCCCTTGGATGCATTTAAGAGGCTATGACAAGATACAGATGCCTTGTATAAAAATCCCTGAAGGTGTCTCTCTATGAGGTAAGAGCACATTAGTCAAACTCATTTCCTTTCATTCCCTCTCATACATCAAACTCACTCAGAGGCCCATTTGTTCTGAGACGAGACTGGCAACAGAGAACAGCTAATTATACATCATGTTTCCCTTAACATCATTATGCCACAATAGGAGTAGCTGCAGACTGAAGACTGTAAGAGTGAAAATAAGGTGAATGTCTATTCCTTTATACACTGATTACTTACACAATTCATTCAGTTCAAGCATGGCAAAAGCCGATCCTATACATTATATCCTAGACCTGGTAAATGACATATTTAAGTTTCATGTTAAGGTGTGGTAAAGGCCGCAGGAACAACAGGCAATATGAGCTAAAGATTACAAAACAATGTCCTTGATAGAACATAATCACATGCAAATAATGCAGTTATAATCAATAGAATGTACAAGAGCTTTGCTGAACCATATTTCACCTTTGATATTATGTGGAAGGTGGCCACTCAACTGCAAATTTATAGAATCACCCTCTGGTGATAATGGCGTTTGCCATTAAGAAAAGACATAAGTGAAGGTATTCTGAGTGACAACAGAAGACAAAATGTCTTCTGTTGTCACTTCATTCTGCTACAAGAGAGCTGCAAACAAAGAAGTTGAAAACAGTCATCAAAAGGAAAACTGGACAATTCAAGGCCAGCTCACTATAGTAGCTTATTTCCCTCAGCTAGAGTACCATCAAAATATCTCAGATTGGTCCGCAGAAAATATTTGGATTGGCCAAAGTCTCCTTTCAGACAATCAAGGCAATAACCATAACTGATACAAAGAAATACTTAGACATCCACTTTATAGCTGGTGAATAACAAATAACAGTCAAACCACAATCCTGGAGTTAATAGAGAAGTCATGAAATGTCCTGCGATAACGGCTGCACACAATCATTCATTAATGCCATGTATGATGGATAACAGAAGTCATCCTTGTGTTAGACTTTAAGGCATCGGAAATTGGACCTAATGGAGCATGTTCTATGCGTAAGGGCTGCATTTCTTGGAGATCAATACAGTGCTGCTTGGTGCAGAAATACTGTAACTGACTCAGAGGCTGAGTCAGCTAGCTAGGCATCTGACAGGCTCGGGATGCCTCAGAGATACAAAGGGACACAAAGACAGCTGTCCATTTGACCCTCATGTCGACTCCAGCGTGTCCAACTGGAAGACGTTGTGATTGGTCGGCGTGGTGAAGAAGAGCTGCTCCTCGCTGGTGGAGCGGTTGTCGCAGGGACTGTGCAACCCCAGAGTCCTCTCAAAGTCCAGGAGCTGACCCATGAAGTTGAAGTTTGGGGAAATGTTGGACTTCTTCCTCTTGACAAAGTCATATGCATCGTTGAGAGACAGGTTGAGCCTCTGCATCAGGTAGGCAACGGTGACTGTGACTGAGCGACTGATGCCAGCCAGGCAGTGGACCAGGATACCACACTGCTTAGACCGAGCCTCATCTGTGAGAGGAAGGCACATCAGCATAATGAAAAAACTCTGTGGTATATCTGTGGTCACTAGAGCAAATGTGCCAATGCAGTTTTCAGATTATTTCAGAATATTTCAGATGATTTATAATCTGCTTGCGTCATACTATACACTGTATATACATGTTTGACAAGATTTAGTATTTAACCCAACAGTGTGACACTAACTCTTTTTTTGTTACAGAAGTCACTCTGTTGATGCAAAAGTAATGGCAGCATGAGCTTCTACTGTACAGTTTAACTACTTGTTTCCTGCAGATAACACTGTGTGTAATACTTTTAGTACTGGTACCAGACATCAGCTACCAGCTGTCAACTAGTGAATGTTGTGCTTTACCACGTTAACACCAAGCTACAGTCTTGACTTATGACCTGGCAATCAAACACAACCCCGGGGAGTGGAAAGAGTGTTTCCTTCCTTATTCTACCACTAAACCCTGCAGAAAGTAGATCATGCTACAGAACTATGCAACCACCAAAGACAAAAACACCTGTGATTTCAGATGCTGTCACGAGAAGAGAGGCTGAATCAAAAGTAAAAGTTACACATTTCGTTTCTGTGCCTCCACCAAAGATATTTCATTGTCTTGTAAAAGTACTATGTTGTTATTGCCCTGTCATAAAACAATTCAGTGATTATATACCATTACATAACAATGGTTAATACACGTGGTTAGGGAGGGATCATTCCTCCTCTCCTACGACATAAACCGCTAAACCTCATTCTGTCTGATAAGCTTTTAATGTGAGTATGCTTGAGTATTTTTGATTAATACAGCCAGTTAGTGACCAACTCACCAATAAATGATATGGCCTCTGGAAAGAACTGGGACAGGTTCTGACTCCAGTGGTCCGAGATGGGGATCTGTTTGTACCTGAAGTGGCCATCGTGTTCAAACATGTTGGGGAGGTTGGGTGTGACGTTCAGGATGTACTTGATGTTGTACTGGCCCAGGACGTCTAGGTTAGTGGAGTCTTTGGCACAGCCCAGGTAAAGGTAGGGTAGGATCTGGACGGGGAAGGCAGGCTGGTTGCTGGGAATGGGGCTCTCCTCGGATTCAGTGGCACTGCTCGGCTCTCGGTCCGATTCCCCGTCGGAGCAATCTGAGCTGATGCGGAGGTTTCCAAAGCCCAGGACGGACAGTGGGGGAGAGGAGCTGGGACAGGAGCTGTCCAGGAGAGTCTCACAGTGTTCTGGGTATTCTGTGTGAAACTTTACAAAGCCCCCTGGACAAGAGGCAAAAAATAAAGTTTAAAATCAGATAATTAAATCTGAACCATTTTAAGTTAAGTTTAAGATGGTTAAGTTTAAAAGTCTGCCCCATGCACCTTCTGTATCAACCTTACTGTAAAAAAAAGTACTTGGTATGAGGAAAAAAAAAAAAAAGTCGAGTAGCTCCAGTTTCCCCCAAACAGACCATTCATGAAATGCATGCCTGTTCCTGCTGAAGCAAAACACGGCGCAGCCATTTTGGAATTTTAATTGAGAATCTCAGTGACACACAAACACCTTCCGAAAGTTTCGAATATGAATCTTACAAAACCACAACACAAGGTGAAGGTTTGTACGAAAGCAGCCGAAAAAACGAACACTAACGCTACTCTGTTATCGAGGAAAGCATTAGGCCTACAGTCTAATATCCAAATGTCCAAACTTACATTTCAAAGTTTAAAACCTTCCCGTAAAAGCTATTCTTCAAGTCCATAGCTATATTTGGAAATGTCTCTTCCGAAAAGAACGTAAACCAATCAGAGAATAAAGTTCAGAAGAATTCTATACAAACATCCGGTGAAAACGAGCTATAAAGCGTATTTAATATGCTATTAGAAGCATTAACGTTATAGCTATAACAGGCGCTAAAAAATCCACAAAAGATTAACGTTACTGTAAACTCAGCCACTGATGCTGTAAATATATAAACATTTTAGGGGGAGTTGATAAGATAACTTAGGAAACCCTTATCACACTAACTTAGTTACCTTCCAGGTAATATGCCTTGCAGCCGTCTTCCCACAGTTTTTGAAGAAGTAGCCCCAGAACCGAAGCGGGAGATCCACTGTCTTGCCAGTCCACTGTGCATTCATCATACAGAACAACCGTATCAGTCTTGCATCGTCTTATGAACTTCTCTTTGTCCTCATGGTTGGGGATGATAGTCCGGATGGGTATGTTTCCCTTCTTGAACCTCCGGAGCATCAGTCCCGGTATGGCCAGGTTTATGGCCGTCTCTATGTGGGATGATTCATAAAGCTCATGTGAACGGCAGTCCAGCAGGAGCAGAGAAGTACCCCCGGACTCTAACTCGAGTTGCAGCCATTCAACGCTTTTACTCGGCGTCACATTAGACATATCGGACTCGGTTTGACACTACATGCAAGCGCAAACACTACTACATTGTCCACCGCACGACGACTTAACTAGCTACATCTCACATCGAAGCGTAAATGCTGTTGCCCCAGTGCATTGCGCTTCTGCCTGAGCGAAGAGGAGGTTTCCCCTCTTTCCTCCTCTCTGTTTCCATCAGACAATGTGACTGACTTGCCTTAGGGCTACTTAGCAGTTCTTCACACTCACATTCACGAGGTACGAATAAGTTAAAAATGTCTTGTAGCCGCAAATCTTTGCTCCAACTTCAACTACTCCACATTGTAGCAGGATCCACCATGCACGTTCTCCTTTTACCATTCCGATGCACGAGAGGAGGGCTTTTTTTTTTTTTTACTTGACAGTAGAGCAACTCAAGAGGGAGGAGTTTATTCCTTATGATTTAAAGCCATAGCAGAAATTTTACAAAGTTTTCTACGGTATCAGCAGGCCATAATGAAATCATTGTATGATTCACTTCCATTCTCATTGTAATCCTTAGGGACTAGCAGCGTGATTGTGGCACTCAATAACAAGATTATGGTCTTTATGATATTTTCTATCCTCTCCATTGTATCAGTAAGCCTATTTCAATAAAACTCCTATAATATTCCTGTTGGGGCTTGAATTCTTTCAGTGATGATCAAAATGAGATTTTGGTGACTTTGTCTTTACGGTATTTTGAACCAATAACCTATAGTATTACTACAACATTGTATTCCAATAATATTCATATTATACTATGCCTATGTTACTCAGAAGTGACTTTATCCCAACATTATCATGCCATATGTTTTTAATCTCTTATGGTATAGTAATAGCAATCTCTGTGGTGGTCTTTTTTGGTCATTATAGTTACATTTTACAAGTTCTGCTGTCACATAAGATCAAGAGGTCAAGATCGGACAGTATTCCCCTAAAATTTAAATCATTGTAGATTATTATAGCTCAGTTTTGAAGGGGAATTTCAAGGGTTCCTGACCAATGACACATTTATCTGTCCTTTAGGCCACAATGGTTTGCTTTTAAGTCCTATCATGTACATATAAATACCATACCCGTATGACAAAGAACTATAATAGACTGATATATTTTAAATTAGATAAGATTAGATTAGATTCAACATTATTGTCATTGCACAAAGTGCAAGTACTATGACAATGAAATACAGTTAAGCATCTAACCAGAAGTGCAAAAGAAAAAGTAAAAGTGCAGTACAGTGTAAAAAAAAATGTCTAAGTGGAATAACTATAAGGGCAGTATGAATGTGCTAAGATATATACAGTATGAAAATATGACAATATACTTAGAGCAAAACTAGAAGCTTTATTTAAGATCCTAGTGTAGGCATGTTATATGAATATTACAGCAAGTTTGAGTTTAGGTCCAGCTAATTTGGCCTGTACATGTTTGCTTAATGATCCCATGTGCTCCTTGGGCTATTCCAACGGAGTCTGGGGTGTTATTGGTACAATATTTTACGATGCAGTCACATCAATTTTGGAGACAAATACATGCAAATGGGCCCAACTTAGTCTGCCCACTGAAGAGATATATGGGGAAAATCTAATGTCCTTCAATACACTGAATTGGTGATGCATGTTGTTCCAGGAGACAATCTGTAACTTCCTGCCGAGAATTAACTGTTGTTTTGATCATGATGACAAATATTGCAGCAATCCCTATCATAGATCTGACATAGCACCAAAACTGCCCTCTTCCTCAATTTTCATTTCTGATTAAGTGTATGAGGTGTTTTTCTTATGCTGTGCCCACACTGGGAAATTCTCAGAAAATTCATAACCATGTATGAGCTGTCTTTTGTTCGACTGCTGCCACAAGATTCCCCAGGATCTAGTGGTGTGTGTAATAAAGCATGTGAATGAAGAGGAAAGAAGGAGTGAGTGAGTGAGTGAGAGAGAGAGAGAGAGAGAGAGAGAGAGAGAGATGCGTGCAGTGGGAATCCATCCATGCAGCTCATCCGTCTGC
>OMKZ01034015.1:0-13164 GCA_900302535.1 Neoniphon sammara | reverse complement strand
TAACTTTCTCTGAACTTGCCCCCAGCCATAACAGCTGAAGCGCAGTTTACACAATGGCTGGTGGTGTCATATTGGTCCTCACTCATCAATGAGTGGGCAAAATTGGACATGGGAGCCAGTTAATTTGAGTAACAATATAACTGACAGAGCATAAAACCAATAGATTGTGTTAGGATGCGATTCCTGTTATTTCGTTGGCCACACTAATAGACCAGCCTTTATTTACCAAACCAATCAGTGAGCGGTGAGAGTTGATTGTCGAGGTTATAAACCAATGATAAGCCAATGTTTCCCATTGGGTGGGTCTTTTTCCATTGAGGGGTGGGGTCTTCATGATCATTCAGTCCTTCTCCGATTCACTCTATCGGCGTGCGTTTGAGGGGACGGGTGGTTGGAGTAAGGAGTTGCCGGGCTGTAGTGCACCACAATCGCTTTTTGGAACGACGCTTTGCTGCAAACTGCACCACAGACAAAAGAAACGACCCCCGGTGACGACCTTCTTGAAATTAATCAACACGACGACTGCGCCCACACGCACAGTCAACAAGCGCAGCCGAGCTAACCAGCTAGCATCCCTGCAAACTGACGGGATCAAGGTGTTGATAGCTAGCCTAGCTAATTATCCATCAGCTAGCATCCTCCTGTCGTAGCATCATTAGCTTGCTTTACCTCCTCGCGCACATCAAATCTTGACCGTTGACCGTTGAGGTGCTGTTCAGTTGTTGAGCACCGTATTCTACATTTGATCCAAACAGACACAGGAGCTTCCTGACTGACTGCTGGAGACAGCGTCTGCGTCGCATTAGCTGATACCATCACACCCATCTCCCCAACCCCTTCACCTCTGCCCCTCTCCCTCCATCCGAAACACTGGAAATCCACAAGCGACCGGAGAGCGGCGAAGGGCCAGCAAAGCTGGGGGTGGTACCGGACTCGCACGGAGTCGTAGCGGCTTCAGACAAGCATAGCCGTGGGGATCTACCGACAATTATGGACGGGCTGGCCGTGGAAGTTCGCGGCTCGAATGGGGCCTTCTACAAGGTAACCTGGTTAGAGAAAACGGTGTCTGCAGAAACATCGTAGTTTGCGACCCAGTTAAAAGTTTTGATTGAAACAAAAGTGGTTCTGTTCCTCCACACTCAACGCTAGCTCGCCATCAACTTGGCTAACGTTAGCTTGGGCTGGTCCTGACAAATCAGAATGGATTGCGTTCCAGTGTGGTTGGCCATTGTGGGGTGGGTAGCTAGCTCCAGTTAGCTATAAAGCTAGGCAACGTTACACTTGTCATCACCACGCATGGCCTATGTTTGGTCGTTTTTAGCAAATGTCAGTGTAATTACTGGCTATCCCGTGGGAAACGAATTTTCAGAGTTTTGAAATGACACACGGTGATAAGCGTATTTCTTGCTTTGTTTTGGTGTGTGTGATGCAAGCTTATAAAACAAAAGCTAGCCAGCTAATCACACAGCTGTTGTCCAGGTCTTGCGTGAAAGTATGATAGGATGACACATTTAAAGCTAGCCTACTACAGTTTTGTTTTATTATACCAACCAAGGTTTTAACTGTGCTTCACACTTTACTGAATAGGTGTGACTGAGTCTCAAAGCTCATTTTCAATGCCCTGACAGGGAAGCCATAGTTTATCTTCTCTCTCTTTCAATTCTGTTTCGTTTACAAGAGAAATTGGCTGATGTAGTTTCATATCAGATCACATGACATCGAGTCATCATTGCCCCTGTGTCATACCTTGTTTTCAATCATAATACAATGATGACAACTCTCTATGCCTTTACATGAAAATGGACAAGGAGAAATAGTTTTTTATGCTTTTCCTTAGTCAACCAAATATATAGATTTTCAAATATTTCATAGTGCCATTAGAGGTAGATATATGTAGCTTATAAACATTTTTTTTTTTGTAGCTTAAATGAAAATATTGATGTCCCAGCATTTAGCTAAGGGGGCAGCAGTTCTGCTAGGGTTAGACACATTCTCCTCACCATGTCCCTGCTTAATTTACTCTTACTCAACGTTTGTGCCATCTTCTTTTCATTTCAAACAAGTCTGTTTTTCTTATTGTGCTCTTTGTCTCCTTTCTGTCCCTGGGCTTGCATTAGGTCAACTGACTCTCTTCTCTGACCACATGGTGGTTTAGAGATGAGCCTATATTTACACTCTTCGTACTGCCTCACCTGTCGTTCTGTTTTACTGGGTGACAGTTTTCTCTGGCATGAATGAACACTTTCCACTCAACCCCGTTACGTCCATTATCTCACGACTCCCAGTTTATGGGTGAGATAGATACTTCACTGTGTTGATGACATTTGAAATGTCATGTTCCAGGGGATCTGTTCTTCTTGATGGGAGGGGGAGCAAAAGCTTTGTTGTTTTTCCCCGGTGGGATTGTTTTATGAGTTAGAGGTATTCACTTTTTATGAGCACCTTAGTTAACTCATCACTCGCTCACTTTTTTTCCATTTAGCTATGAGTCAAGTTGGTATTGTTGAACCTGTCTGGGCAGTACAACAGGAGGGTGGCCCATTGTGATTTGCCGCATTTGTTTCAAATCCTTTTGCAGAATATTGCAAATGGGCAAAGGCCTCCAGGTCTTGCAGTTTGCTTTAGATGTGGGTGGTCAGGGGAACTAACGTAGCAATCCTGCATAGTCCATTTTAATGAGCCAGGTAGGCTTCTCTCATCCCAGTCACACTGGTGATGATCACCACATGGACCTGCATGTGGCTGCTGGCCCGAGGATGGAGTGATGTCATTGCAAGGCTGCCATTGACCCCTCTCTGCCCCCATCTCCACACCGGTCATGTCATGCCAAAAGAAGGGCTTGCCTCCACTTTGACCTGGTAGTACTCTGTGGAAGTGATACTTTCCTGACATAACATGCACACGCAGCCGTCTCCTTATGTGAGCTCTTGAAACTGGAGGATGGGTCCATTTTCTGTCACGCCTGCTTCGTTTGCACTGTAAGGGACTGGCCGGCTGGCTCACAGCGCCACCGGCACACTCCAGTGAGAGCGACAGAGGCTGTGCCAATTTGCACTGGTACAGAGACGTGTTTTGGCCATCCATTAGGGCCTTCACAGGGTCACAGTTACTGATTGATAGTCAAAATTGGACTGAGACGGGACTGTAATTCGCAGAAATCCCCGTGGTGTGACGTGTAAACGGAGCACACGCACACAGTACCCCTGCTACTGCCTGAAACTCTAGCCAGTTCTTCCAGTGAAAAGGCAGAGCCTTTCCAGCAGGTGAAATACTCTTCCCTAACATGCTTGCTCTTGTGCCCAACTGCCTGACCTCCCGTCCCATATAAGGCAGTGTCACACTGAGAGGCATGCCACACCCACCACCTTCTTTTTCTTCGTCTCCATCCCCCATTGCTCATTCCAAGGGGGTGGGGCTGGTGGAAGTTTATGGAACAGATTTGTGGAGTGCTGTGATGGACGAGGAACACATTTAGATAGTGGTCTCTCAGCTAGATCGTGATCTCCATCCATAGGAGAGGCTGAGTGAGCTCTCACTTTTCCTTATGGTGCTCACATGCCCTCATACACACGTGTCTCATGTAAACTGTCCCAAGTAGTCTCCCAACTAACAAACACACAAGCGAGCTCATACACTTTCATTGTGTGTGTGTGTGTGTGAGAGAGAGATTTCCAGGCTGTCTGTGCTGTCAGGGGGAGTCAGAGCCTTCCTCGTCACTTTCTCCAGCACACAATTCGCAGCCAGAGAAATGTGTCAGCGATGCGACGTCTTGGCTTCCAAAATGGCCTAGATGCTCCTTTTTTCAGCAACATTCACAGTATTTGTCTAGCACGGCTTAGGAGCCAGCTGTCTGCTTGTTTAGATGCAAAATCAAAGGCGTCCAACCGCACCCCTCATCACCCCAACTCTCACTTGTGCATTCACGGGAATAACATTGTTCCTATCTGATTCTCTTGCAGGGTTACATCAAAGATGTCCACGAGGACTCACTCACAATCGTGTTTGAAAACAAGTAAGTTTTCTGACAAGTCCTGTTTGTTCACCTTTCCAGTATGTCCACAGCATAATAAATAATCTTTATTAGTGCAGATGACAATTAAACCATAGATACTGAGTTATGCTGAGTGCTCCAGCCAATTTGGCCTAGTCCTGTCTCTACCATTTAAAATCCCCCTCTTTCAGCACCTGTGCTTGGCATGCAGCTGTCTACACAAGACTTAAACAGTTTTGTTTTTTTTAACCTCCTGTTCTGTCCCCCTGTCCTGTCCCACTAGCATGCTTTTACTCCTGCCCCCTCACAGCCCTGCTCCCAATCCCTGTCCCCCTTTATCTACTTGGCTGCACACTTTGGAGCAGGGTGTCCCTAAAAATAGTCCTCAGAGGTATGCAGGCTAGGGTGGCAGTGGCCCCTGTCATTCTTTGGATGGTCCCTACCTCTTTCTCATCTTTTCCCTCTGCTCCTCCTACTTCCTCTGTGCCTGAGCACATGGAGGTGTGAGAGTAGCTGCTTGTGTAAGATGAATGAAACACCTGTTTTTTTGACTACGTTGATACATTTGTAGGCTCTTAAAAAGTATGCATGGGATTCATTCATTTAATCACTTAAGTGAGCTTGAGAGATTTCAGAATAGGTATCTACATTGAATCAACATAGCATTGGACCAAATTTCATTTATTGTTTGCTGTATAAATACTTGCCTTATGTTTGAAGGTCAATCACTGATCTTTAAAGCGCTCCGGAGAGCTGTTTTTAGAGGAGTTCTCATTTTATGTAAAAGGACATTTGACCACGGCTATGAAATCATACAATGCTCAGAATCATCCCCGTAAATTTCCTCATTAAACCTAATGAACCATTTAATTTTACGACTTACTATTCATGGTGTATATGTGCTGGGCAACATTGGGTGGGCAATACACCCAGATCACTGCAATCCAAAATGTGACAACAGAGAGAGAAATAGCTCGATGCTGACCGCTTGCATTATCTCACAGGATTCAATTTAGTTCAGTTTGTTACTTGATGAGCTAACAGTAGTTTGTGTTTCCTCTCGGCGCTGTCTCGCTAAAGCTGGCAGCCAGAGAGACAGCTGCCCTTCAGTGATGTGCGGCTGCCTCCTCCAGCTGACTACCACAAGGACATCGGTGAGGGAGAGGAAGTGGAGGTAAGGCCGATCACTGTGCACTTCACTCAGCCACCTTAACATTCACCTCACTGCCCAGTGACCACATATTCTCAGGCTCTGATCTCCAGATCTCTCCCTCTAAGACAACTCGGGGTTCTAACCTGCACAGGAACACACCCTAGTATTGACTTCTCAATGACATTTCCGGGCATTTAGGGGTCTTTTCAAAAGTCCAAAAAGTTTTGAAATATGTAATCGAATTTAAAGGATAGGTTTGGCATTTTTTCTAGTTCAGGTCACATAGCTTTAGTGATGAGAAATTTAACACTCTGTTGCATCTTCTTGCTAGCCCTCAAGATAGTCCATCAGGGCAGTTCTTTTCAGCCTCAAAAACCATTATAAATGTCCTTTTTGAAAACAGGAAACCCACAGCACAGTCAAATATGTCTAGAAACTGTGCACCAGAAAGTGTTTGCAAAGAGTGCTTTCTAACAGCTTTATTTAGCATTTACAATAACACTTTGCTTTGTATACATCCACACTTTTCTGCTGCCAACTCAGCCAATGCTGCGTTCACTTGAACTAGGAACTCGGAATTTCCATCTTGTACATTTCCAACATGTAACAATATGGCATTTGGGGTGTGAACTTGAAACTAATTAGTGCTCGCAAGAAGAAGAAACGGCATTTTCCTCCACGAGGAATACCATACAAAAAAGTATCCACTCTTCATGAGCTAACACTGTGAATGCAGTGCTGTCGACATGTACAAAACAGAAAGTCTGAGGTTTGACTTTAAGTAAACGCAGCATGAATAGCTGAGCAGCAGAGTGGTGTGTATGTTTACAGGGAAATGTATTAATGTGAATGCAAAGCAAAACTTGTCAGAAAGTTGCAGCCTTTTTTGGGTGGACCATTGCAGTGGTGAGTTTTTCGTCATTAAAGCTAGGTGTGTGGTTGTGCTAATATGTTAAAAATGATGAGTATCAACATTTTAATATGGCCTGAGTTTAAAAATACTGAACCTATCCTTTAAGGCCTCTTAAAAAAGTATAAACACTCTAAAATACAGAATAAATATATTTGGTTAGGGTGTTATATTTTCACTATGCAATGGCAGGGTTCTTTGCAGTACATATTCCCTCTCAGATTGATATACAACAGAGTTAGTAGTACATTATACATTATATCTGCTTTAATAAAAAGTTATCCCTTAACATTTAATTTACTGGTGTCCTTTTTTATAGTGCTAGTTTATAGTTTAACAGTTTTCATTAGCTATGTTACGTCAGAAATGAGCCGGTTTTCAAACTGAAGTATCCTAATTTTATTTATTTGTTTATTCATTTATCTATTTATTTTAGTGTTAATTTCAGCTCTAGGAAGCATTAAAGGTTTTTACCTTTGACTTTCTCAGCCCTGCAGATACCCTGGTTTCAGAAATTAAATATGAGACCACTGCAGTATATGACTCTTATTTCACTAATATCCTGAAGTATGTCATACAGACACACCTCATAATCCCAGTTGCTTCTCCATTCATAGCTGGAGATTACCCACAATGCCATTCAGACTGCAGTATACAAGGAGGTTATCTGAGGTCCAGTCTAGACTTGTGGTTGAATAGGAATCTAGTCATCACACAGCCGAAGTCTGCCACATGCTAGCTGAATATCCAACCTATGCCCCGTTTCAGTGCCACACCATCTCACAGTTATCACTACCCAGATGCTGTTTCACACCTGCAGGTGTTAGCTATGGACTTGTTGCATATGTGGTTATTTGGAGCGACGTTTGCATTTTGTTTTGTGTCAGCCTCAGTTGCCACGATTCACTTTAATAACGATATGATGAAAACATAATTTCATCTGATGAGTAACGAAGTTGGTTTGGTCTGCTGCCGGGACGCAATACTAGCAAATAGTATTGTTTTCTTGCTGTGAAAAGAAAACCTGCGTTTCACTGTATATAAGCCAAGCATAACATTTACTCTTCTCTGACTCACAGCAGGTGTTATGCTAATTGTTCCTCTGTAGCTGGAACAGCTGACATGCTACCCAGCCCTTACCCCTCTTCTTGTCTCTGTACTCCATGCAGGTCTATTCCAGGGCCAATGAACAGGAGCCATGTGGCTGGTGGCTGGCCCGGGTCAGAATGATGAAGGGAGAGGTGAGTCGGGAGACCGTGGAGCCAGCAGTAGAGGGTTTTGGTCTCATGGCATGGGCAATGAGATGTTGCCGAGAAGGGATCTTTATGTTAAGATGCACCTCTCGCTGGTCTATCTTTCTATGTCTCAATCTTTAATGAGACCATCAGTCATGGTGTCTTAAGAATTTGTCTTTTACTGTGCGTCACGTTAATGTCTTGTTCTGGTTTGCATGCACACAGCGTTCATCCACCCCAGTTTATCCTCAGCTCCAACCAGATGGCCAATAATGGAAGTTAATTGTGCTTTGAGGACTGCAGTATACTGTGTGTAGTGTCAAGGAAAGCATCTTGCAATATAGCTTCTCGTTTATGTAATGAGAACTAAATGCCAGAAGTCCCATCCAGTGATCTGGCATCTTAGCTGGTTCAGATTGTGTTTGTAATACGTTCTATGCTTCTGGTTATGGTCTTTTGCCATATCCAATTGGATTTGCTCCAAAAGAAATATAACAACCGCAGTTGGAGTATTTTGAGGTGTTTTTCAAATTTCCTGAGCATTTGAACCATGGCTGGCTCTCTGTCAGGCTCCAGTGTGAGCCGCAGGTTGAATAGTGGGTCAATAGGATATGGGGAGGAAGCGTTAGGCAGCCTTGCAGTGCTACTGTGCCATGGGAGTCACTGCTGGTGTAGTGCTGTTATTTGGAGCACTGTGATAAGGGCCTGCAGGAATGTCTAAGCGTTGACTGATGGCTTTAATTCTGCCCTTTGAGCATGGAGTGTGCCGTGTTCATCTCACCGCCTCACTCTCTCAGTCTGGCTCTTGCTTTTACATGTTTTTTCCATCTTTCTCTGCCTCTCGCCCTGCTGTGCTTTGCTTCTCTTTCTTTTTTACATTTTCTGTGAATCGGAGGAAACTGGGAAATGAGTACTGCCTCATTAATCAAATGAATGAAGCTGTAGATTAAATAATTTTTAAAGCATCATTTTGATCAACTTTAGGAAGGACACCCATGAATCTTTAATTTGACAGCTGAATAAGTGTTTTCTTGGCTTTGGAATGAATGCGGTTTGTTATTCTGCTCAGTAGCTATATTAACACAATAGCATTTCTTTAGTTAATATTTCACATCAGCTCTCTAAGCTGTTTAACTTTCCCATTGTTTCGCTGACGAGATTGATGAGAGTCGTTGTCTCATTAAACTTTTCAGTTCTACGTGATTGAATATGCAGCATGCGACGCCACATACAACGAGATCGTCACATCGGAGCGCATCCGGCCCCTCAACCCCAACAGCCCCTCCTCTCGAAACTCCTTCCACAAGGTTCCCATCCCTGTCCCAGAAGACCTGAGAGACATGTGAGTGTCTGGTGGCCAGCTCTTGAATTTGCCTATAATGCAGCACTCTGCTTACTGCTTGAGTCCTGGACAGATAGGAGGCATGTGTGGACGTATTTAACCGACTGCACATGGAAAACTGAAATATAGGAGGACAAATTGATAATCAGTGGGTCACTTCTGTTCGTGGATGCTAGGCACTGTATTTTGGCAGTGCGTTCCCTGCATCGACAGGCCAAAATTGAATAGATTTGAGTTGAAGCTGGGAGCTGCATCAAACCGCTTAACGTCTCTAGTTTGCCTGCAGCCATCGAGAGCACTAGGTGTGTTTGTTGATGCTAGCGTCTGACACTTCCTATCTGTCTAGGGCATCGGGAACTGGGCAATGCCAGATGAACTTGCAACAAAACTAAAAAAAGCCTTATCAACGGAGGTGTTCTTTTGTGTTTTAATGGATGATTGTACATGTCTAAACTGGCCCCCCTCAGTGTTCAGTTCTCACCTCACGAGCTGTCTCAGTGAGTGGTGTTGTTATAATGACCCATAGCTGCCAAGTGAATAACGAGCCTGACTCTCCTGTGGGTTGTTTTGTTATCGACAGCTGTGCAAATGACAACATTCACAAAGACTTCAGGAAAGCCATTGGAGCCAACTGCATCTTCTACAGCGCCCAGTCACACGAACTCATTGTGCTGGTTAGTACTCTGGGAGGTGTCATTTCAACTGAAAATCAACCTTAAAAACCACATGCATCATTCTTAGACTATTGTTTTGTCTTGACTTCTCCGCATCAAGCAAATGGCCTGATTCTAAATGCTGTAGTAGAGGAAGTACATTCCTTGATGGTTATTAATCATTTTTTCAGTTTTTACCATCAAACTACATCAAAATTGTGTGAGATACCTTTCAGAGTATCTCATTTTAGATTGAACCTGCTTTCCTAAGGCAACAAAATGTCATCAAGCAACACTTTGTGGCTTCATTGATATTAACTTAAAAAGCACTTTATGGACATTAACCATAATTATAGTAAAGACAAATTGTTAAATTTACTGATTCAGAGCTGTAATTGCTCCATGACATAAAGATAGTCTTGGTGGAAAGGTTAAATTATGAAATCAGTGATGTTCCTAAAAGCCTAAAATCCATACCACATATTGAATGTATTGGAAGGTTTGAATCTAGCTCATATGGCATACTGCATCTCTGATTCATACTCTTTAGCAAAACAGAAATGCCTTAATAAAATTACTGAGGCCACAGTGAACTGACAATTGGCCTCCTGGTCAGTGCTCATTAAGGAGTCCTGTCTTTTTGCATCAGTGCTTTGGGAGATAATATATACGCTCATATACACAAGCACTGAGTGAATGATCCATGGTTATGGGAACAACAATTGCATTATTAGGTAAGGTTTTCTTTTTAAGAGTATAACTTCAACTTAGTTTCCTTTACTCTCCTTTTACATCCTTGCAGTCTACGAATGAAACCACAGTAAAGCGCGCCGCTCTTCTGAGCGACATGCACTTCCGCAGCATCCGTACCAAACTTATGCTAATGTCCCGCAACGAAGAGGCCACCAAACATCTGGAGGTAAACACATCCAAACACACAATTTACCCTATCTCATCTGATACTAGCCAGTATCAACACAGGAGGCCTATTCCATGATTATGGCCTAGTTTACACGCTACACATTTGCACACAAAATAATCATGCGTGTCCTCCCAGACAAGTAAGCAGCTGGCATCAGCATACCAGGAGGAGGTGAGGGTGAGGGAGGACCTGATGGGCCTTGCCATTGGCTCCCACGGTGCCAACATCCAGCAGGCAAGGAAGGTGCCCGGCGTCACCGCCATTGAGCTGGAGGAGGAGAGCTGCACCTTCAGGATCTACGGAGAGGTACGCTGCCTATAGTACAAGGGGTTGTATCAGTAGAGAATGACTTCATGTTTGTTTGGGGAGACAAAATTTGTGGCAAAGGTAGTTTATGATTATGTTGGTGTGCAGTTTTAAGTTTAGGGTCTGGCAGTTGATCTGATGTTTGTGTTGCATGACAGACCCCAGAGGCGGTGAAGCAAGCCAGAGTGTACCTTGAGTTCAAGGAGGACTACTTCCAGGTACCCAGGAACCTCGTAGGTGAGTGGGCAACATAACATGCCTGAGGTGGCTCATTTTGTAAATTATGGCATCGTCACAGCGGCATATAAATTTGTTTTTTGTATCACCTTAATTATAACCATTGCAATTGAGTTTGCAACATAGTTATTGAAAGTTTTTGATGTTTTTCCACATCTCTCCTCCCCACTTTGTGTTTTTTTTGCCTGGTTTTGTTTTGTTTTTTAATCCCTTTGTCACACAGGCAAAGTCATCGGCAAGAATGGTAAAGTCATTCAGGAGATCGTGGACAAGTCGGGTGTGGTCCGTGTCAGGATCGAAGGAGACAACGACAAAAAGCTTCCCCGGGAGGAGGTAGGCAGGCAGGGGGCTGGCAGGGACGAGACTACCAGCAGGAAGGAGGTGAATGGACCACTCAGCTGGTCTCCCAACCCCCCACCCTCCCCCAACTCCCTTCCCTTCCAACACACAAAAAAAGAAATAATCGTAAAGCAATGCTGTCGATTGCAGCAGGGTGTAGATGTCCTCTGTGCTGTCTGCTTCGACATTGTTCCTTTCTGTTGCCTTGGCTGTCTTTTGTCACTAGAAGCTACTGATGTCTCCATTTGCTTTCAGTACACACAGCGCACAGCATATGTCAGTTATAGTCTGCTGTCCATTGTCTCCAGGGGGTTATGTTTTTGTTTGAAATCCCCTCTATGATTGTAATCATACCAGTCATTCCAGAAATGTCTTTAAATCACCACTTAAAATGTTCCTTCTGAGTAGTAACTGTTTTGAAATCAATGGTCTGTCCCTGGAGAACAGGGCTCAGTATCTATAGTGGCAACCCTGTGTGCATAAAACAGGTGCTCATTCCTCATCTCTCTTTGTTTTCTCAGGGCATGGTGCCCTTTGTGTTCGTGGGAACTAAAGAAAACATCAGCAACGCTCAAGCTCTGCTGGAGTACCATGTGGCCTATCTGCAGGTCAGTCTATCCTCCACTGCTGCCAGTAGAGGGCAGCACCACGTCACTTCTGCTCCTGCCACTCAAAAACTTCTCAGCTGCAGGAGCACTACAGCTTTACAACATTTCTATCATCTATCCATCCATCACAGTTGTTTTCAATGTGAAGTACTTGAAATCAGATATTGTTTAGTATATGTGGATGTTTTGTAGAGGAACATTTTTGCCAGGAGGGCAGTTCTATTTGGGTGGTGGGTGTACAGGTACTCAAGAGGGTAGTTTTGGTGAGCCGGATCGTGTCAGATTGGTCACCTGTCTCCCTCCTTCTGCCGAGCACCACGTGTGAAAAGCTGCTGAGAGAGCCTCATTTTATCCTTACCCCATGTGCTTTTATAAATAGTGCCCTCTCTCTGGGATGGCTGGGGGTGAAGGGGACACTGGAGTTTAGATTACCAGCTATCTGGACCCTCAGCATCCAAAAATAACACCAGACCCCCACCGTGCCTCTCTTTCACACCCTTCTCTGCACCTCCCCCGAAGTTCAGCTGTTGTTGGTGGAGGCAGCTGTCACACTCTGAAGTTCTCCACCTTCTTCACCCACCGCTGAACCATTGTAGGAAGTGCTGTCAGTGCACTTTAGCCCAGCCCTTAGACGCCATAGTCCGCCCCCCTTCTGCCACCTGATAAGCCATGTGGCTTTGCTGGGAAAGGAAAATAAAGAGCTCTCTTTTTTCCCCAATTCTTTTCAAGATCTCTCACAAACAAGTTTATCAAACTTGACAAACCAGTGCTCTGTGTCTGTTCTTCTGGCCATAGTATAATTAGTTTAAAGCACTGGTTGTCATAGTGGGGCGGTCCAAGGGATTCCCAGGAAATGAGGATTATTTAATCTCAATGTAAAAAAGATCTCAATCAGAGAATTATAAGGATGACAGTGCTAAACATAGGTGTCATTTTCACCACTATGGTCTCTTCATGTCAACCGTAAAAATCCTCCTATGTCGGGGTCCCTGGCAGAATTTTCCCATACCCCCCACTTGAGCTAGAGAACAAATCACCCACCAGCTTACAGCTAAGCCTCTCCCACAACATGTGTCTCCATTCCTGTAGGAAGTGGAGCAACTTCGCCTAGAGCGTCTCCAGATTGACGAGCAGCTTCGTCAGATTGGGGTGGGGTATCGTGCCCCTGCCAGTCGAACTGGGGGTCCTGGTGGTGACCGGGAGAAAGGCTACCTGACAGACGAAAGCAGCAACTCACTCCACACCTCTCGCACCTATGGAGGCCGTGGCAGAGGGCGTAGGGCCTCCAACAGCCAGTACTCCGGATATGGTGAGAAAGGGGCAGCTATAACTCCCATGACTTCACTGTCAATCATATGTGTGTTGCTCTATGAGGATTGAAGAAAATAGAAAATAATGCTCTGTTTGCGTCTTTATTGCTTGATCTAGGCACAAACTCTGAGCTGTCCAACGCCTCTGAATCCGAGGA
>OMKZ01034010.1:19784-39613 GCA_900302535.1 Neoniphon sammara | reverse complement strand
GACTTCAACCAGAAGGGCAGCTTCATCCATAAGCCCTCCCAAGGCTGGCTGCACCCCGACAAGAAGATTGCAGGACCAGGGGCATCCTACATTGTCAGAGTGAGTCACTGCACACTATTACGGGCTAAACTCTTCTTTTCATTTAACTGTTTATATTCATTGTAATGGAAGTTGACCATCCACTTTTTTCCTTGAAGAGTTTGATTGCATACACGAGGCTTTGAATTGCTTCCCTTAATTTGCTAACAAGTCTGATATTATTTTTTTCACAAACCAGAGAAGTAATAACTTTCAAATCTAAACCCTCACATTTAACATGACTACTGGGCACAATCGCCTGCTCATAGGAACTATTAGATCACATAATATTAATGACCTCATTTCAGGCTTCTCTATCTGGGTGGGAAACAAAAGGACACCACAGTGCCAGGCAGTTTGTTATGCAGCCCATGTGGTGAGGGCTGGGGAATACATAATTCAATCCAGATAGATGGCGTGGTGTGGCTGGTTGGGAGACTGCGTCAGGGCAGCACACAGGCTTCAGGGTGAAGAGGTAAACAATGAAATGATTTTATACATGTACGGACCAATACGGACGGAGTTGCCAGGACAGTCATTGCTCTGCTGGATTGTTTACCGTAGCTTATATGCATGGGATACTACAACAATAACCATCCAGTGCTTATACCTTATGCCTCGCTGTACTTGACAACATTATGCCTTGTGGCTGTTTTAGTAATGATGTATACCATGTATAAGCACAGTTAAATGACCAATGGTTTAAATCCAATATGAGGAAGCATGTGGGAGTGGCATGCTTTGTGTGCCGCTACATTGTTTACATTCATGCATGGAACAAGACCCTAACATTTTACCCATAATATTTTATCTATAGTGCTACAGCATGATGAATTTCAAACCTCTAAGTATCATCATCATTATGGTGTGCTTGAACGGCTTTTATACAGAATAGGCTTGCAGAGATTTCTCCTTATGCTTTTATCACAAATGAGATCAGGCAACACCCAGAAATAGGAAATTACACCCTCTTTACTGGCAGAAAGATGGCACTGATTATACATAAAATGGCTCATTTTGTGTTATGAAAGCCATGGGTTTGTGCAGTGACAGAGGAGATGACTTCTAGTAATATGTGTTCACAAAGGGTTACCATCCCAAGCAGACTGCTTGACGTCAATGTCAATGATCTCCCCTCAGCGATCCCCCACACCCGCTTGCCTCCGCCCCTCTTCCCCCTCTCCTCCTCCTGCAACGTCAAACTAATGACATGGCTCTTGATTAGCCCAGTCTAGGGCCCAAGCACGCTTTCTAATGGCATTACACAGGCACCATTCATTCCTATATTCAATTACATTTAATCACAGTCATTTGCATCATGTGATGTGGAAGAGGAGGTTTGGACGGCGGGGCCTGGGAGGGGTCCATCTATGTTAGGATCAGTGCAGAGTGCGTATGAGCTCTCCACACCAGGCAGGACCTTCCCTAAGCTCACATTAACAAGTGCTCCTCTCGTGTTAACGCCACGTCTGCTGAATGTCTCAGCTTTTCTTGATTAACATTTTGCTCTGTTAAACATGTAGGGAAATACATACATAAAGTATATTTTATCAGTCTGACCTCTTAACAGCTCATTGTAGTCAACTGCAAGTGTACTGTAATATTTTTCGATAATCAGTGGGAGTCAATCCATAAAAGAGATTTCACAGCTGCTTGGGCACTACTGGATATGTGATTCAGTGGTAAATCTATACAGGGAGGAGCACTTGCTGCATGTATTAGTGTCAGAGTGACAGTAGATTTCTGCTGTGCTATGCCATTTTTAGTCTGCATGGCCACCATAGCACACAGCTCCCTATCTCTCTCACACACAAGCACTCCTCTACTTGGGAGCAGACAGACATGGACAGGATCCTTAACATTCGTTTCCTCCCTCACGCATCATCTGTGCCCACGCAGCCACACCAGGCCGCTGTGTCTGGCCTGCATCTGCCATCTTTGACAACCAGAGCACTGCAATGCTCCCATCAAATAAACCTCTCCACCAGCCTAACCAGCCATTGGTTATACAGTTATAAAACCCTGAACTAGCATTGTATACACTTAGCTAGTTAACAATCCATTTAAGTGGTGCATAGCATTTTCCTTCCACTTTCTGTACTATTTTGTGGCTAATGTAGAACAGTTTATTGCAGCTAGTAGCCTCATTTGCAGCAAGCCTCTTCTATGATGCTCTTGCAAGTGGATTATAGAAAAGGTCACTGAGTAAATTTGTCAGTCAGTCATGTGCTCTCAAATATGCTGTGACAAGTGCACAATATGAGTGATGTGAGCACAATTTTGCAAAAAAAACCCTCCCCGTGTCAAATGTCATTAGCTATCTGCACCATCTAAACACTTTTGATAACATACAGCTTTCCACAGTACGTGTCTATCCATTCATCCATCCATACACAACATACATGGCCGTTGGTCTGGCCTTGTGTTGGTAGTAAAAGGAGCCTGGCCAAGCAAATAGATAATAAATTGGGAATACTAGGTCTTCTACAGCACAGCCAGGTTACATAAGATAATATAATAAATATCTATTACTTCCCTCAAGGGAAGTCAGCCATGATCTTGGGAAGTTCAAAAGAATATACCAATTTCCTTTGATTTTCTGAGGAATGTTTCTTGGAAAGTCTGTGTCCTTGGTTACAAGAGTAGTGTGTGGTTGAAAGGACGGAAGGAGTGCAGATAGGGTGATAGAAGGGGGGATGTATTGCATTGGCACATTACAGAGTGTGACAATGGAGGCATTGACAGAGAGAGGGAACGAAAAAAGAGAGAAGGGTAGACAATTTCCCTGATGGAAGACTTCCCCCTGTCTCCTAATCTGGTTAGAAAGCTCATTAAGCTCTCAGGCTCAAGGGTTGCTCTGTGTGTGTGTGTGTGTGTGTGTGTGTGTGTGTGTGTGGCTGCTGTTTGGTCCGTCTATTTGCTGCAGCAGTCACAGTAACAATCTTGGAAACTACTCTTATTAATATGACATTGAATGAGTTTGCGCCAAATAAGGACGGGCAGGATGTAAATGACGTAGCAGCATATTTGTTTCATAAAGGCAGTATGAAGCAACCAAGATGCTATGAAGAGGGTTTTTGTTTGTTTGTTTTTTTATGTGGAAGGTGAGATATGAGCAGAACTCTCTTAAAGCATGTCTTTGATAGCAAAGCATGCATGTAAACTGATATATCAATAGAAAAAAAAAACACTGCTGATCACTGCCTCAATATGGCTTGCAAAACTAAACAGCAGTAGCTGCTTTCTGTATGTTTTTAATAATAAAAGGTGGCAAAGGCAAAACCAAATGCATTGAACCAAATATATTGAAAGTCATAAATATTATGTAGAAATGTTTGTGAGCGTGTCAGTTTAAGTGTGTAATATTTCACAAGTCCAGTGTTTAATAAGCTTGAAGGTACAAGAGCAGGCCCTCTGCCTCTCGTGCCCCAATACATGTCGTCGTCTGACCAAAAGATTTTGAGATATCAAACATATATTGACACATATTGATACACATATTGATACTTTACATTGATTGTCAAAATTTAGATTTTCCTTACAACTTCCCGGAGTCTTTGATTGGACAGTCAATTAATCAGTCAGTCTGCATCAAAAGCACTCACAGTCGCCCCCTGTAATTGTCTGGATTGCACCAAATAAATGTACTTCATGTGGGGCCAAATACAAGAATATAGTCGTACTAATTTATTTTTCATTTTCTTTGTAACAGCATATTTTGACTAGTCACTGTGATACTACTTTTTTGGGTTTGAGATTGGGTGGGTTTACCCTCCACCTTACACCTCCACATGAAACCTTCACAGATCTGCAAATCAGTTCCACACATCCTCAAATGCATGACTTGTTCACCCACACACCCACACACACACACACACACACACACACACACACACACACACACACACCCCGCACACACACACACTCACATACTCCTCAGAGGCCTGAGAAGCTACAGTTCGTCCATGCCTTGGAGCTCTTAGTGCTGCTAATCTCGTCAAGCTGCCATTAGCATCCCAACCTGATGGCCATTAAGAAGCCACTGAGCTGGCTGCTAGCTGCTGCAGCATCACAAAAATGGCCTATATGTGGAACTTAGCTAGATTATAAAGCATAAATACACACAATTACTAACAGTTATGATCACATATGAGTGTTTCCCTCAGACACATGTCCTTGGAAAAGCAGGAAGACTGCTAAAAATCAATTTGAAAGTTTTTATCACAAAATGTTACATTTGCTCTTCATATTTACACTGATAAAATGCTGATGTTTACACCCTCTGTTATGCAAATCAAGGTCAGAAAGCTACCAACTCCAATAATATTCCACAGTGGGCATGATTTTAATGCCAACATTAATTTTGGAGGAATTGGTTTCACCTTTTTTTTAATGGCAGATATCTTATTTTGAAATTAAACTTCTTAAAGAAGCAAAGAAGCCATTATTTTTCCCACACTGAAAGCACTCAACATGCCAAGCTCACAATTAAACTCAAAGGGGCATTTGATCTTGATAGAATGCCATATGGTAAAACTTGTTTTCTTCTCTGTTCGATCTGTGTCTGTGCAGTACATGGGCTGCATTGAGGTGCTGAAATCAATGCGTTCCCTGGACTTCAACACGCGGACTCAGGTGACAAGGTAAGCTGGAGGTTAACTATTTCATATGGTAGTGGTGAGTTAGCAGAATTTGATCCAAGCTGTATAGAGTTAACAAAAGGATCAGCCATAATGATACCAGATTTCTCTCATCCGGCCTGTCAGATCTCATCTGATTATTTATGAAGTATCTCAGAGCAGGAATGTTTATCTTTTTATTTCAGGGCATTAGAAAAGAGATGATCAAAGGGACTTGAAGTGAATAATCTCTGTCACCTGCTTGCACCATAAGGAATTTAGAAATATATACATACAATAACTGTTTGGGTTTCAAACAGTTAACTTCTCAGGAATGTAGAAAAGCTGCATTCTTTTCATGAGAGCTACACATTGAAATTGTAGTAGTGGATTTCATGTGTGTTACAGTCACAAATCATGCTTAACCAATTAAGGACCGTGGAAATTCAATTTCAATTTCAATTCAAGTAACAACATCACCAAAATCACCAAAGCTGGAGTTACAATTTTTTTTCTTTGATGGCAGCAATTCAATGTTGCGTGTCCCAGTTAAGAGATTTCAACTTATCAGAAAAAAACACAGCAATAGTTTTCAGTAGCATGAGTAGAAAACTATGAGCCGTAGTATGTTTTGGTTTTAGCTGTGCTACATGTGATGTTATTGTTATGAAAGCAGGGTCTTTGGCCTCATGGGAACAGTGCACTCCCTCCCCTCCATCTCTCCCTCTGTCTCTCTCTCTCTTTCTCACCCTCCTCTCTCTCCTCCATAATCGATCGGCAGTAATCGGAGCCCGCCATGCATCCAAGGCTTAAGTGCAGGGGGAGGAGGCAGCAGAGATGGAGTGATAGAGCGAGATCTATTATTGATGGTGTTCGCTAATGACTGTGGAAAGCTGCAGTGGTCCTCATGAGCGCACCCCACTAGATAATGTCTGCTGTGACTCATACTGTAGGTGAGGGGTGGGGGAGGAGGGGATTCAAAACAAAACAGCAAAACAAAAGAGGAGCGAAGGGAGGAAAGATGCTGTTCATAAGCTGGCTTCATCGGGTTAAGTTATCTACTGTATCATGATTAATTGTGTACTGATAATGAATGTGTTTTGTTTGACATCATTGTATGATTATATTAGTTGCAGTTGTTGGGTCTGCTTTCAAGTTTCAGTGATTGCCCTCATTCGAATTCAATTTAGCCATTTCCATTCAGTTGCTTGTGTAAGGCCATTTGTCAATGGCTGCTTTATAAAAGACGTCCAAATTCCTCAGTGACACTGAGGGCAAAAGTCCTGGCTCTGTGAATCCTTATGGAATAGAAAACTGCCCATCTGGCCAGCTAGGCCAAGGATCCACGATTGACTGACTCACATTTTTGCAGCACATTTTAAGTGAATTCTCACATAACACAGTCTGGATTTAATACAAAAGCAGCTTTTTTAAGTTGTCTGCCACGCATCCAGAACTAGCTCCATTTCTTTAGTGTTGACTTGTATTGTTGCAGCCCACTATAATCAGCTACCGTACATAGAGTTCATTCAGTCCTGAAATACTAAAACAAAAATGTCAGTGGGCCTCACAATTTAAAAAATCTGCTTCACGCCCTAAAGTTGCACAAGCAGCATCCTCACAATAGTGCCCTCATTTGCAGGTCTGCCTGTGTCACAGCTTTAAATCAGTAAACGGCAACACCAGGGACAATGAGGCACAGCATTATGTCGCAGGAAAGACCATGACTGCAGACAATAACAACAACAATCCAACTCTCACTCTCTCCCCACTGCCCTCCCCTCATGATTCACACGAGCATTATGATGTTTTTCAAAAATCCCTGAGAAGACCTTTACTCGAGATGGGGCCCGGGACGCTGCTTTTTAAATATTTACAAGCCACTTGATAGGGGCAGCTGGGTTCTTGACTCCTGTCCCCACAGTCCCCTGACAGTCGCAGCTCCAGCCTCCACTCCATGTTGTTTCTAACCATCTCAGTCAGACACACAGGGGACAGAGCCCATAAGCACCCATTAGCCAGCCATTCCCAGGCGTTAATGCACCCTTACTTCAAAAGATGTAACACATCTTCATTTTCAATGGATGAGAGAATAGGACTGAGGGAAACAATATGAAATAAATTATGCCCTGAATGAGCGGGGTTAGGTTTAGGGCTAGAAATCCATGAACCTTAGACGCTTATTTTACCTAGAATAATTCTTATCCTCTATATTCATGAAGAAAATCACTGTGATCACTTTGGTTGTGTGAACTGTGCCTTTAGTCTGGTACGTTGCAAGTTGACCTGGTAACAGCCTTTTCTCGACCTCTGACCTGTGATGGATCTGTGACCCGTGACCTTAGCTTGAGGGAGGAAACACAGACCTGCTGTTCATGTTTATCCACAGGTTATCTGTAATTGTGATGCTGCAATTTTGCATGGCACAGAACACTTTTGCTTTACTGTTTCAGACTTAATCCCCTCACATGTACTCAGTAGAATTGGAAGAGTAGTAATACTAAAAGAGTTTGGGAAAATGTTTATGTGGTTGCCACAGTATTAGATCATTCATGTGTTGGTGCACAGTCAGCATGAATCCACATGATTTCGAGGTCATCTCTGTGTCCTAGAAGCCCGTTGATCAGTGGCCAGTGTCTTCCATTATGGTCTTCTGACCTCTGACCTCTGTTCATTTTTCTACCCAGGGAAGCCATCAACAGGCTGTGTGAAGCTGTGCCTGGTGGAAAGGGGGCTTGGAGAAAGAAGGTTAATAATAAAGTTGTACTCCTGTTGTGCATGTGTGCAGCAGACATTTGCAAATAATCCTTAGCATTTTAACCAGCATTAAAACTGTGTTTAACCTGCTTGGATTGACAGATGGACAGGGTTTGCCACAAAGGACAATGCAATGAGTGCCAGAAAATGCAGACTTTGTTTGTGATTTACAGCTTGTCTGATGCTTCCTCGGTTTTATCCTGATATGGTAAACAATTTCCATCTGTTGCTTCAAGTACTCTAGATATATTCATTTGTGTGTGGTTCTGTATGTCTGTCTTTGAACATGTCTTATTGAATTTTATGTGACTTCTGTACTTCCTCAAATTAAGTAGTTAACTGTAATAATTAGTTGATAATTTCCTCCTTCCTGTATCTTTGTCCTGTAGGCTTTGAACAAAGCCCTCCAGTCCATCATGGGGAAGAGTAACCTGCGCTTTGCTGGCATGAGTATTGCAGTCAATATCTCCATAGAGGGCCTCAGCCTGCTCATCCCGACCACACGACAGGTTAGACACTGTTATGAACTACTGTAAGTTCATCTGTACTGGGGTTAGACCAATGAAGAAAGCCCTTTATTGATGTACACTTTCAGTATGATGGAGGTTGCTCCCTGACTCCAGCTTCTTAAAAACACTTTGTGAAACCTGCAAAGAAATATCACATTTTTGCCATTTTCTTAAGTTAATCCCTGCCTTAAAGGCTAGTTTCCTCACTTTATATGTGTTGTGGGTTACCATGGAAAGAATTTCAATTAGTGTGGGTTTCAATTTGATCTAAATGTTGTTTCAGCAGCTTTTCCACTCTGAAAGATGAAGAATCCTTATAAGATTTTGGCACGCAACTGTCTGCATTTTAAATTATTTCATATTGGCACAAAAAACATTTTAGAATAAGAATATCTTTTTGGGTTTTGGTTTTCAAAATCTATACTGGCCAAATCCTAATTTAGGATTTTGTCCTCTCCTGCCTTGTAGTTTATTTTTGGTGCTGAAGCACAACATATCCATCAAACAACAATGCAATGATAGAGAGGAAGATATTGGCAAACCTCTGGCCTTGGTGCTCATCCTTTTTTTCCTCTTTCAGGTGATAGCACACCATCCCATGCAGTCCATTTCATTTGCCTCTGGAGGAGACACAGTGAGTGCAGTGTATTATTCCCTACTCTCCTCTCTGTTGTTGGAATGGACTTTTTGGCAGACTGTGCATCTGACTGGGTTGCATTTGACCGGTTTCCAATCTCATGACCAAAGAATCAATGAGGGCTTTAATTTAGTTATATATCCCTAATTCATCTGGCCTTATTGAGTTTTCCCTCCTGTCTGTTCCAGGATACGCCCGACTATGTTGCATATGTGGCCAAAGACCCAGTTAATCAGAGAGGTATCTCCTTAAAAGCTTCTCTTTCTGCCTCAATGCCTGTTTCATAACCATTCACATACAATACTGCAGTGTGTTAAACATGGATTAGTTTCCACTCAGAGGGAGGTGCATTATGGCTCACTGCCACTTGTTCATCAAGATTCTGCCGTTGATTTTTCTGATTCTTTATCAAGACAAAGATTTTCAGTCTAACTTATCCTCCATTTGGAACAAAGTGACACCATGTACATCCCATGAAATGATTCCTGTTATCGAAGTTAAACTTATTATGAAATATTACTAAAGGTTTTGGATTAAGACATTATATATTTCAAGCAAGGGATCACCTCAATCAAAAAATATTTTCAAAATGAACACATAGCATTTTGGAATGAAATCCTTCAAATAAAAGGATTCACATTGGGCCACAGTTTCTTCCTGAAATCTGTGCCAACAGCAAAAACCTCTTTACCCCACTGACTCTCCTCTTTGTCTCTTTCAGCATGTCATATCCTGGAGTGCTCTGATGGTTTAGCCCAGAGTGTCATCAGTACCATTGGCCAGGCCTTCGAGCTGCAGTTCAAACAGTACCTCCACAGTCCTCCCAAAACCATGGCTTCCATGGAGAGGTGAGATAAGGATAAATAGTCCCTCTGCAGCTTTCTGAAACCCATGGCTTTAATGGACAATGAGATATTCTCTATAAGTAGAGTGGTTACATAATAGTAAATGGTTTCTCTGTAGCCTTCAGAAAGCCACAACCACCATGGAGATGTGAAATAACTTCATAACAGTCACATCAGCTCTATGACTGGACAAACAACTCTCCCATAAACACCTGTCAACTCCAAATAATTGTCACTGAAATCTCAAAACATGTATTACCATGTGAATTTTGTTACACAGGAGCCTCACAGTCTGGCACAGCCAGAACTACAAGTCATTTTTACTTACGGAAAGTGCATCATTATTATTATTTATGGGAAGACCTACAGCAAGACAGTTGGAGGATAGAGGGAGTTTACTTTGCTGGCTTAATCAATCAAGGTGGTTGTCATACTTTAGCATTGCACTAGCCTGGGATCCTACATACAGTAAAGAGCAGAGTTGCATTACAAAAACCGGATGCAAAATTCTCTCATTTCTTTCTTGTTCGTTATACAGAGACCTGATACTTTGTTCTTATATTACCACAATTTTTTTTCAGTTTTGATCCTCATACTTTCAATGCCTGTTATTGAGAGTTCGGGGCTTCCTCTGCTGTCACTAAACCACATGTGTTTGTGATGCCACTGGAGACACAGGAGGAACTCCAGACTAGTTTCAAATGAACAGCATCCTGCATCCTGCCACATTAATATAGAAAACTTCAGATGTGGTGATATCATCTGATCTTAAGCCCTAATCATCATTGTTTTCACAATAGAAGTAGTAGTAAGGGTATTAGTAGTATTGCTGTTATAGTTAGCAAGTTGCACAGTGTAAAGAGCACATCCCTCAGACGTATTAGCATGCTTTCCTTAATACCTGAGTTTTAATTACTTACATATATAGCATATAGAGTAGGACTTGCATAAATCTTTTCCTTTCAGATACACATGCTTACTTCCTGGGTTCCTGGGACTGTCCTGGTTGTCTTTCTTTCCTCAGGAACATCAGGACAGAGGAGCCAATGTGGGGGGAGGAAGAGGACTCTTCTGAGCACGACTACTACAACAGCATACCAGGGAAGGAGCCTCCTGTTGGAGGAGTGGTGGACTCCAGAATCCGGCCTAGTGGGGCCCTGCTGGGTCACATGCACTCCCAGCCGCAGAGCAAGGTATCGACTGTATCACAAACTTTCTAACTTGAAATTGTAATGAGCATGTCGGTATTGTGGTTTTAGCTGGACAATTGTTTTCTTCAAACTGATCAGCACCACTTCCGCTAAATCTTAAAGACTGTAATGCACTAAGAAAACATCTGTCAAACCTCATCTTCTAACTTTATCACAGTTATAACTGAGGTTATATCTGGTAAACATCGAGTAATACATGACTGACATTTTCCAGTAAGTGGCAACCAGGTTCAGGCTAAACTCTTTCGTCTCTGCGTCACAAGCTGGTGACTGATATGTTTTTCTGCTCCTTCCCCATATTGTTTACATGGGACTCAAGCATATGAGCATTAAAGTATACTCAATTACTGCTGTCCTGATGTGCCTGCACCATAATTGCCAGAGAAAGATGTGATTACATACGGAGAAGAGCCCAGACTCTTGTGTTGCCCTAATGGGTGCGAGAAATCATCCCTCTTTCTTGGCGATTTGTTCAAGTGACATATCGTAGCTAAGGTTTCAGACAGAGTGCTTCACAACAACATTATATTTAGGCTTTACCATTCAGATAGAGATAGAAATGTGCTTAAGATCCCTAAGAGTGATGTGTGTGTGTTTGTAGATGGGCTCACCAGCTAAGAGAGAGCCAGTGTCCTACCCCTCTGGTCAGCTGTGTTATGAACTTCACTGGGACACCGAGGCCCCCAGCAGCTCAGGTGAGACACCTTGTGGCCATACAGCGGTATTACAACTAGAATAATGTAACTGGCTGATAATCTTCTGACTTAGCAGAGGTGGTCTTGCCTTTCATCTGCTATTATAAAATATCAGCATCTGTCCTGTGAGACAGTAATGCCATCTAAAATGTTATAAATGTGCACATATTGAGGATGTGAATATGTTCTGCACAGTGTACTGAGGTATGATGACACCATAAACAATCTACAATAAACACCAATAAACACTTCATTGATTGAGGGTGATGTCAACCACTAGCAGGCCCACTGGCAGGCCCACCACATAAAAATGCAAAATTTATTAGATACTATGTAATTTGAAAAATTTGAAAATTTAAAATGAAAGCCTATCCCCCACTATCTCCTCCCAATATACACTCATACACAAACACACAATCAGATAGAAGACTGGACTGTTGAGAGTACTTGTCTTTTTCAGGTCTGACATCAGATGGCTACCTGCGCGCTGATGGCCAACCTCCAAGCAGCAGGGACTATGAGGAACATCTGTATGTTAACACACAGAGTCTGGACAGCATGGATTCACTGGCTCCAGGTCCCAATGGACACAGAGGGGGCAGGGGACCTGAGAGTCCCAAGAAAGACATATTTGACATGAGTAAGTCCTGTAGTTTGCTTGGTATGCTGTGATGTATTATAATATATTTTCAAGATAGTAAAACATGAAATATCAATAAAAAATGCTAATTTCCTGCTGGCGATAACACATTTATAGTGCCACCACATTGGTGATAAAGTTAAGCTGTTGAGGACGTGGAATTAGTCACCTTACAGATTTCTGTCTAACATCAAGTTGGTTTCATAACCCCACAGAGGAATAAACTTTATTAAACTGATTTGTTTGATGTTTGCAGTTGTATATAAAAATGTGAAGGAGTGCTTCTTGAGCATTTTTTTGCCACCACTGGAAGTCCAAAGCACTCATGTGTAGTTCTACATGCCATGTGAGTGTCTGGAACTTCATAATGTTTTTGTATTTGACATCACTGCTTCATGGTGTCCCACAGGGCCCTTTGAAGATGCTCTGAAGCTACATGAGGCAAGCGGAGGAGCTGTGGGCTCCAGTTTATCTGCTACAGCTGGAGGTCCTGGTGCTCTTGGTGGAGGTGGAGGTGTGGTGGTCCTGGAGGACCAGTGGCCCAGCCCTCCACGCCGTCGTGCCCCTGTGGCCCCCACGGAAGAGCAGCTCCGCAGGGAAGCCTGGTACCACGGCCGCATGAGCCGGCGTGATGCAGAGAAACTTCTCGTCCGAGATGGAGATTTCTTGGTCCGGGAGAGCACCACCAACCCAGGACAGTATGTCCTAACTGGAATGCACTGTGGCCTGCCCAAACACTTGCTGCTGGTGGACCCTGAGGGAGTGGTGAGTCTGGCAGTCAACTGTCAAAGATAATACTGGTTCCATATTATGCCAATGGGGCAATGATGGTCTTAGCTCGAATGTGATTTTTGAAAAATATTATAGTGCAGCTTTTCTCTTTGCATAGATAACTGTTAATATCTCAGTGTGTAATTTTGTAGAGATTTTATTACTTATTGGCCATTATTTATGTAGACTGAAGATTTCATGATGGTTTTACAGAAGTCCTCCCTCAACCTCTTTTTGTCCTCCAGGTCCGAACCAAAGACATGTTATTTGAGAGCATAAGCCACCTTATCTCATACCACCTGAAGAACGAGCTGCCTATTGTAGCAGCAGAGAGCGAGCTCCATCTCAAACAGGTGGTCAGGAGGAAACAGTGAGAAATCCAGCCCTGCATGGTGGCGGTAAGTTTGTAGAAGGCCTATATGAGAATGACTTGCAGTGTTTGTGCTTGCAATGCAGCCAGGGATGTAGTGGAGGGTAATACACCATTTCAAGCCAATGTTAATCTTTATGAAAACTTATAGGCTACTTTGTCATAAGTATGGCGCTGTATCAGAGATGATCAGAAATATCAGAAATACAGAAGAAAACTGGCTCCCCCTGGTGAAGATCAATTGGAATTCTTAGTTTCCCTGCATTTTCTTATGTAAGCACTACACCCTCACATGCATCCTTGCAATAACAGCTGGTTTATTTCTTGTTATATATTTGATACTTTGAATTACAAGGTTGACCGACTACATGTTGACCCTCCATGGCTTGAAAATTTGTCCTATGTTCCCTTCTCTACCAGGATCCAGAAGTGAATTCCCTTGTGCTCATGCAAACTCCAGAGAAAACTGAATCCGTGACCCATTTAGCCCAGTTGGATCTTTGTCTGGGACTAAAGGACATCACTGCTACCCTATGCCCATGGACACAGCAACCAGGGCTACTCTCCCTGTTGGCTACCAGGCTCAATCAAACTGTCCATCTGTTGTAAACTCCTCAGCATGTAGTCATTAAGCTAACAAACCATCGTCTCTCAACCAGAATCCACAGTTTGACTAATCCGAGAGCTGGAAAATGGTCAACTGATATCAGACATTAATGAGACAAGCATCTGGTCAGAAGCCATCATCAGTCAGTTGCACGGGATTTGATGCACAGGGGAGAAACGTCCTACAATGCCTATGATAATGCGCTTCCAGTCTACCACTGCTCTCCTGACAGGTCAGTCATACCGAGCAGTGAAATTGGTCCTGCGTGATTCACTGAACAAATCTTGAACATCGCCGGAGCAAAACTCTCACTGACTATCTGGTGCACATATGAAACACAAGAGATGTCAGGTTCAATAATCATCTGTTCATCTCAGTGCAAATGCAAGAACCATGGTCATATTTTACAATGGCTATTAGAGACAATAAAAGAAATGTCTGTTTCCCAGGAATGTAAAGACTGTTTGTTGTTAAATGTTCACAGGTATGCAGTACCTCATTCTGAGATGGCACAACAGATACACACTGAACATGATGCAGTGCTAGATTACCCATTACCTTAGCCATAGATTCACCTTTTTGATTTCTCCATAATAATCTCAGGACCAAATTCTGCAATGTTTTAAATCATGCTTTTATTGAGTTTGTATTGAAATCATAGACTGGTCATTATAGAGAACATCTTAATGAGATATCACTTTTGCCCTCTTTTAAAATAGTCATCTCATAGTATATCTACATCTAAACAGTCCATTGGATGTACATAGGCTTGAATGTGGGCAGTTTGGTCACATTTACCACAATATCATTAGTGTTGGGTTTGTATGGGCTGATCTAAACTTGGTAGAGAAACGCTATATGTGTTATGTAAGCTTATGAAGATTATTGGTCAGTGAGAAACTGTACTTTGTGGTCAAATGAATACTGCACCCTCTGTTAGGAACAACTACTCTGCATACAAGCTCAGTATATCCAGATCTATATTTCCCCAGCCCCTCAAATATCAGTGCCTTAATAGCTATAGAAGCAGCCATTTCTGTCTGCTTTTACCATTGGGGAGAAGAACAATGTATATAATGTGCATTTATGCTCCTACTGCAAAAGACTAGTTTTCTTGCCATGCCAGTGAATGAATGAACAAACTTGAGGATGATTAAGCTCTTATAATTGTGAACAATGATGTAAGCTGCTCTTGTTTTGGAGTGAGTAATGTTTAAATACTCTTGTCCTGTCTTGATTGTTATTGTCTTTATGTGTCCTTCAGAGCAGTGATGATAACTGATAATCAAGCCCTTCAGTGACTGTTTATTTTTTTCTTAG
The DNA here is from genome assembly GCA_900302535.1 of Neoniphon sammara. Lineage (NCBI taxonomy): Eukaryota > Metazoa > Chordata > Actinopteri > Holocentriformes > Holocentridae > Neoniphon > Neoniphon sammara. Next base: position 24,554 of record OMKZ01034010.1, on the reverse strand, counting down.
TATTAAGCCATAGCAATCCTGTCAGTGGTTGATCTGAAAAACTGAGCATCTGGACTTGAAATCCTTTGTGTCCCGACTCAGGGAAATCCATCACTTGGTTGTCCTGTCCCATGTCTTGAGTCTGTACTTGTCAATCAGTACCCTGTCCTATTTCTGCTCTTAGGCTGCAGTGAGAAGATGCTAACTGTCTCCTTTTGGCTAATCCAGTACTTTAACTTCTTATTGAGATGCGTCATATGGCAGAAGCCATGTGACCCACCTCTGTTACCATTAGCAACATATCTTATCAGTCAGGTCCTCTACAGTTCTTAGCTGCAACCTTGCCAAGGCACAGAGAGGGAGGAAGAGTGGGGCAACAAGGCTTTTGGTGAAGTCAAAATTGTTAATGCAACTTTTTCAAATCACCCCTTTTGCTTTCTCAGGACTTTCTTGTACACTTTCTTTTTTGATTAATGTGTTTTTGTCAATAAAATGAATTGAAATGAAGGTAAAATTCAAAGGGTATTTAGTCGTATTTTGTTCTTTGAATCAGTACTTCTTGTCAGTTTAATGTACCAACTATTATGGCTGCTCAGCTGTCCAGCTTTGCACACGTGATAGAGCCAAATTAAGACTTCAGATTTCCATTACCTCAAAATAGATGCGAGGGATAGTGCAGAGGCTGTGCCCCTGGAAGGCTATTATTGTGTTCAGTCTATCCATGCATGAACAGTACAAAGAACAGGCTCAGTAGCAGAGTACTTTTTTCTGTCTTTATTATAAGAATAGTATACAAAATCAGTAGGCTCATCACACAATTAATATTCCATCTTCCAAATTACATCTATCCATCTACATTCACACTCTGCTAACAAACCCCTGACTTGTAGGCTGCTGCACATTAATCAAGTTCTCCAGCCATGAAGGCACTCTATCCAGTTCTGTTGTTCACTGCTTGGTTACCAGTCAAGCTCTAAGGCTGTATTGTAGGTTACTGTAGTGTAGACATGCAGCTACTTCTCAACACAGATCACTTATGTTTGCTTTTCTGAGAGAGTTTGCTTCTTTATATGAATTATACTGGTTCCCATAGGTTGCTGTGCAGGCGCTGCATGTTTTTTTGTTGTTTTTTTTGACCTGTATGAGAACCAGAGGTGGAGAGAATGACCAGTGTGGCAGCTGTGGTAAATCTCAGTGTCCCTGCTGATCCTTGTGTGTCATTCTCAGTATCTGGAGTAGGAGACCCTGCACCTCCTCATCCATATGGCCCTGTTAGCACACACACAAATACACAAGCACACAGAAATGTGCATACGTACACACATCCAAAAGGTAAAAACACATATGCACATCTTTAGCGAAATACAGCATTTGGAATCTCATGAGAATACTTTAAATCTTAGATTGTGCTCTCCTGTGCTCATGGCTCAATCCCTTTTCCATTGTGTATCATTGTGTTAACTGACCTGTACAGCTGCCAGTAGATGGGAGCGGTATACAGCCACCACCTGCTTGTGTTTTCGCTCCCAGTCCTGTAAAATGATCATGGAACAAACTGCTGTTAAAGTGAAGGCCTAATAACTGGAGTTTTTGATGGATTTCGTGTTTTTACTTGTAGCTTAAGTGCTTCATGTGCTTAATGCAACTAATTTTCATGATACCTGTACAAAGCCCGTTATTTAGTTTCAATTATACATGGGCATCAATTTATAAACTGGGCTGTTTTTTTTCTTGCAAGAAAAGATTACAGATTAAAGAAAATGCTCTCTGAATTCTGTCCTCACCTGCAGCTGCTGGGACAGTATTGCCACCCTGTTCTGCAATGCCATCTGTTGCCCAGGGTTACCATGATGGGTGGAGGAAGAGGATGAGGTGATGCCGAGAGGAGGTGAGAGAGCTCCCAGGGCCTCCTTTAGTCGGAACACCTCTTTAGACAGCTCTGTTATCTGCAGCAAGATGGAGAGATCAGAGTTTGGCCTTGGGAGTGAACAGACTAAAAATCTTGGAATACCAATTAACTACAAATAGCGTATTTTTATTTATTTATTTATCTAGTATTATTTTTATTTTTCAGTCCAAGGAAGGGTTTTGCTGAGCCTGCATGCTCTTTCTGAACACGACCAGGAGTTGCTGGCCACTTTCATACAGTTACACACCTGGAAGCTGCCCAGTGTAGGCTAAAGGCTACAGTTTTCTACTGTTAGCCAATGACTAGTTCCAATGTAATAACTGGGAGTCAAGTGCCTTGCTCAAGGGCAATTAAGTAGTAGCTGTTTGAACTGGCGGTCTCCTGGTCAGTCTGTGCCACTTACTTTATGGATACCACTCCCTCCTGAATCTGAGTTCTCATCATCTTTCTCTGTCTCTCACAGTCCCTCACACACAGATGCACTCTTGCTCCTTCCCGCCTCACTCCCCGCCATCCGTTTCTACACCTGTTGGTCTCTCACCTTGCGGTCCTTCTCCTTCACCAGGCCCTGAGACTCTTGGATGTCCTTGTGGAGCTCCTGGATGTGGCTGGACTGGGCCTGTAGGTCAGCTAGCTCCTGCTGCACTGTGGCCAGCTGGGCCTCGGCCACCTGCCGCTCGCTCTTGTTGAACAGAGCATCCCTCTGCACCTGGAACACCTGGACCAGCAGAACCATCAGCAGGCACCACACCACTAAAGCAGGGATATCTCCTTTTAGCCATGGATCCAAGCTGCATCCATGGCGAAAAGCTATGTGATCTGCCGAAATTCATTTCTTATAAACAAAACATATTTGCAGAGAAAATGAATCCTTGCATTGGCTTTGAACTCTGCAGTGTCCACAGGCTTGCTGGCAATAGTTGAAAGTGGACTGGTCAAATTCTTTGCAGTCCAGCTCCCGTACATCCGCAGCTGGTCTAAAATATCTTGTTTGCTTGTGATGCCTTGCAGAAAAGCTTTTCCTTCCCTATTTCAGCTCATTTCCTCTGTTTATATCTTCATATCTGCTATAGTCTCGTGCTAAATTCTGTCTTGTGTCCAGGTCTAATTTTAGCAGACAAACATAACTTTACTTTTTTTCTTATTTTCCTTTTTTTCATGCAGGGGAAGACATTTGGAGTGTTTCCGGGAACCTATTGTCAATGCATATGCAGTGCTTCAATGCATCAGTAAGCAGAAACAGGCAGGGAATCAATGACAGCGAGGGAGGTATAGAATAGAGAAAGTAATACACGTATGAATAATGTAGAAGGAGAAAGGAGACCTCTGTGAAGGGGAGATCAGTTTGAGTGGCACTTTATGGGATTGAAGAGGGCAGGAGCAATAAGAAAGAACACACACACCACTCTATTCCATCCCTCAACACACACCTCAGTGCAGGTCTTTTCATGTTTGCGGGTGAGGTCGTTGAAACGGGCCGTGATGGTGTTGATCTCGGCCTGCAGGGACAGTCGCTGGGCTTCGTGCTCCTCCTTGGAGATCAGACCCTGCTCTGCGGCCTTCTGGGACTTGATCTCCCTCAGCTCCATCTCCTTCTCCTGCAGAGCCTCCTGAGATGCCGCCACACTGCTCTCACTGGCCTGCAGGGATCGCTGTAGCTCTGCCTGCGAGGTGGCAAGCACAAGGAGGACTTGAAGAGTTACACTCAGTAGAGAAACTGCCTTACAAGTTATATGTACCCATAAAAAGAGATGGAGTTTATCAAATTGAGTTCCTTATGAGAAATAATTACATTTGTTGACGTAATTGTTGACGTGAAATTATGAAATGCATTACTTGTATTCACTGTAGAATAGGTAAAGTATAACTGACGGTTAAGCCTCCTTCTACCCCCTTGTTAAATCTAAACAAGACAACCCAAGTGTTTCTGTATTGCTTTCTCTCCATAGATACATAGCTGCTGCAGGCACAGGAAGAAAAATTGCATCACTGTTTTGCATCACTCACTACGTTAATGAGAACATGACACAGGCTGATCATATTGTACACGTCTTCCAATATAAAAATCACTGATTTATGTTCTGCTTGCTTTCTCTTGGCTGTTTCCTTTTCATTGTTATACCTCGTTTCATTTTAGTTTCCTCCGTTCTCCATTTTCACTTGAGTCCATGCATTCATTTAGAGAGATTTTAATAACCTAAAATTCACAACTTTAAAACTCACAACTCTATAAATCTCAAAGAAAAGTCTTAAAAAGCTCTTTAAAAGTTTAATTTTCATATCAGTGATCATCCTTTCAAAGCCTTTGCCAAATATCTCGAACTGCTTTGAAGATTCGTCAATTACTCAACTGACCTTGACTTTCTCATGCTCCTCTCTGGGCACGGCGTCCTTCATGGCCTGCAGCTTGGACTCCAGTTGGGCAGCCTGCTCCTCGGCCTGGCCACGCAGGCTTCTCTCCTCCTGGAGTTCCTTCAGTGTCTGAGCCAGTTGTTCGGACACTGCGGACAGCGCCTCCTTATGTTTGGAGAGTGGCACGGCATCTTTCAGGTGCAGGGCGTCCTGCGCCCGGCCCTCCCGCTCCGCACACAGACAGTCCAACGCCTGCGCTGCTTCCTGCCTCGCGACCTCCAGTTCCTCTCTCACTGCCGCTAGGGTGCGTCTGGAGTGCTCTGATTGGATAGAGACAATCACTATCAGCTTACAAAAGCCAATTTGGCATTTTTGAAATACAGGACTAACAATCAAACGCAAACATTTTGCTCTTCAATGGAGGCCATATTGTGAGACTGTTAGATACCAAAACATTTTTTCGTTCTTCTCTAAAATAAACAGTACTTGATGTAGACAAAATACTTTTACACACCTGATGTGACTGAGGG
>OMKZ01034010.1:0-13587 GCA_900302535.1 Neoniphon sammara | reverse complement strand
CATCCATCTCACTGGCTGCTCTCTTGCAGCTGCTGCTGCCAGAGGCCTTGTCAGACAGAGCAGCAGCCTTCATGCCCCGTCTCTTCTTCTCTGGGAGAGTCTCAGGGTCCTTGAATGCACGGATCCTAAGGGTCCACTTTGGTCTCTCGGGCTTGCTCACTGTCTGAGTGAAAGGATCGTCCTTCAGCCTCTGACTGGCTCGCTCCTCTGGCTGCAGACACTGGGAGGCCTGCTGAGGCAGCCTGGGACAGGAAGCAGCTTTCTGGGCTGAGCAAGGAACAGGAACCCTCCTCAGGATTGTTTTTATAGCAGTAGGGTTGTTGGGGTCAAAATTGGGGAAGCATTCCCATGTGAGGTCCTCAGCAGTGGGGACAGGCATGGAGGGACTCAGGTTAAAACTTAAAGGTGGCACCTTGGAGAGGATGATGACAGAATCATCTCCGGGTTTACTTTGAAAATAGAGCTGGAAAGTAGAGCATGTTATTTTCCACACTTACTTCTCTTTGATTGTTGTAAATTTGAAGTCTTGTTCCTTTGCTAACTTACCTTTTCCATTTCAAAAGTGAGGGTCAACGGAAGCTTAAGTTGTTCTCAAGTGGTTTGTGATAAGAACTGTAAGTAAATGCCAAAATATACAAAAACAATGCTGCACTTTTAAGTGTTTGTGTATCCAAAGATAGTGGAATGAAATGTCAGAGGTGCACATAGAACTATTAGAATAATTCTATGATGGAGACAAACAACAATGGAAATGGAAGATTCAATAATGAGCCAAGCTCCAATGTCATGTTCAAACAACTTATTCTATCCACTGATGTCTGAACCACAAACCTAACAGTAACATCTAGAACATCATCAGATCTTCACAACTATTACTAATTAATAAGACAATTTCTCACTTTTACTAATTTCAAGAGAACAAAAAATTGCTACCCATTTTGAATGTATACAAATGGAAAAGGTGAGGCATGTTTGTCATTTTTCTTAATATTTCACTACTATGCAAAGCTAAAGCCAAGGTCTGGCTCAGATCCTACAATAGGTGAAAAGAAGTCCAGTACCTTCCCTGGTTGTCCTGGATGTTTGCGTTGGCCCCTCGACCCAACAGAAAGACACACAGCTCCACTCTGCTCATCTGGGCTGCAAGGATCAGAGGGGTGGCTCCATCCTGATGGAGATATAGACAAGTTTATTCAAATATTATAGAGCAACATTCAGCTCTGTGCAGTAATGGTACCAACATACAATGCAAGAGCAAGAGCAATTAAAAAGTCAATCAATGGCAATCAATCATTCATATTTGTTGACCTTACAGTGCACATCCATTAAACACACCTATAACCTTGAGCAGACTTTACTATGGTAAACTCCTCAACCTACCCCATCCTGGACATCCAGATTGGCCTTGAAGTCCCACAGGGTCTCAGTGCAGGACAGGCAGCCACTGACTGCTGCAGGAGAGAAACCATGGGAAGAAACAGAATTATGGATCAAGACTGAGCTTGACACATCACATGTACAACACATTTACTGTATTAGTTACACAGTGGAGTCTTTCGGAATCTTTAAATAATAATAATACATTCATTTATAGCACTTCTCGAAAACAGAGTTACAAAGTGCTACATATACTTATACAGCAATATTCTTTGCGGTAATAAAGCATGTTTTTTCCTATTGCTAGGTGCATTTTTAAACATTTAATGTCCATCAACACCTGACTAATTATGTTGTATTGTATCTACTATATGACTCCAGTAATTTGTTATGTTCAAAATCATGACTATCATCCACCCCTATAAATGTTATATCATGGTGTTATAGTTACCTGCATGATGCAGTGGAGTCCTGCCAATGCTGTCTGTACAGTCTACAGCTAATCTCTCCTGTTAGAGAAATTAGGCATAATCATAAGGAACACAGCATTGGTAATTAATACTCACATCACATCACAAATTCATGTTTACCATGGCCATATTTCATTTATTGTTTACAGTATTTATTGATTAGCTTGACTGTCATATCCCTGTGTTTTACCTGCAAAAGTCTCTTTAAACACTCTGGTTGGCCATTTCTGGCTGCTAGGTGAAGGGCATTGAAGCCTTTCGTCAGTGTGAAAGCATACCAGATGATGGTGACAAGACAGAAGAGGCACACAGAGACAGTTAATATTAGAACAACTCATGAGACATTTGATTCAATGGCCTCAGTTTCTGAGATAAAACTTTACTTATGAGAAGCGGCCATACCAGCGCCATCAGTGATGTGGAGGTCCGCTCCATGAGAGATGATGACCTCGAGACAGTCTAGACGACCACGGGACACACAGAGGTGGTACCTGATGAAGCGTAGACATATGGCACTTTTCAAAAACAAGGTTTACAAAGTGCTTCACAACATAAAACATATATAAGGATCATTCAAGCCTAAATATTATTCATTTATTCTATTTCTTTGTATTATTACCCCCACCAATGGAGTTGGACAGGGCTTATGTTTTCGCCCCATTTCGTTTGCCTGGTGTTTGTTTATTAGCAGGATATCCCAAAAAGTTATGAACAGATTTAAATGAAACATGGTGGAAAGGTTGGTCATGGTGCAAGGAATAACTGATACACTTTTCATACTGAGGTTTGCGGGGGTTCGTTTGAAATAACTAGAAGAAGAACTAAGAGGTTAGCATGAGCAGAAACAGCCCCCATGGCTTAAGAGATAAAGAAAAGATGCTACCTAGAGAAACTCAAATTTCATCAAGAGAAAATCCAGGAAAAAAGACGTCACAACACACTGATTTATTGACATGTGATCTCTGGGAATTTTAGTGCAAAAACACCACAGTAATGACCACTTAGCACTAGTAATAAAGAGAGCAATCTTGCAGATTACTACTTTAACTTTTCTAATTTAAATCAGTGTGATAAACAAATGGGTAGAAAAAAACAGAGAACATCATTCACATTTGTGAATGATTACAGTTTCTTCTGATATTCGAATGGCTTCAGCTGACTGAAAACGGGCAGAATCAGGTTATCAACTTACGCCGACTTTCCCTCAGCATCCAGCTTGGTGGGACACAGACCTTTCTTGACAATAAGGGCAGAGACTTTGTCGGGTTCATTCTGCTCCACAGCCTGTAAAAGCCTCTCATCACTCTTACTCCAGTCCTGACTCTGGGGGGGCAAAGCCAGAGAACAGGGTCACAACCCTGCAAACTGATACCACACTCCATATCTCATAACAGAACAATGAGTGGCTGGGCAACTAAAAGAAATACACCGCAATTAGTAGCATTTGAGCATAAAATATAACATTCAGTTTCAATGTGGTTGCTGCTGGTTTACACAACACATGCACTAATCCATAAAAATTAATGACTACCAGTGATGATGTCCATATAATAAAAGCTGGTTTGTACAGTTTGCTTTATACAGCCTCTTTTAGCTGAGGAGGGATAATCAAGAGACAAATGAGATACAGGAAGTTTCACAAGTCATGCAAAAACTACTGAAAGACTACCATAAAGTCAGCGATAAACAAAGATAAGATTAATTTCCTTTTCTATTCCAGTGCCTGTACAATAAGGAGAGGAGATACCTACTGGCAGCGGCAGCAGGCTGAAACAAGGACAGAATCGCTTCATCAGGCTAAAAACAGGCTGCTGAGGATCCATATAGCTAGCAGTGCACCACACACAGCTACACAGAAACCTATAGAGCTATACACACAGCACCTACGCAACGTTGTGTGTACTACCTGACCATACACACAGACACATACCACTGCCTGGCTAGTGGCTACATAGCAAATGCACACAGAGGACTCGGCTACCCATAAGACTGCATCAGACACCCTCAGAGGTCAAAGTGATCATAACAGAAATTTACTCCAGAATAAACATCCAAACATGCTGTAAGTCACACTTTCTCCTGTGCAAATGAATCCTTTCACATGCATGCACTCCTACACACACACACAGTAACACTGCTCTTCCCTGTCCTCATAAAATCTCCCATTGCAGTGCTGCTCTTGCATCCGAAATGCCTGCACCTCTTCCAGCTGCTGCTAGCAGGGACATAGCCTGTATCTCACATACATACACACACATATACACACCCAGCCACCTTGCTGCGTTCCTCCCTGCCCTCCTGTGTCTAACCTAATACTGTCTTCTTCTCTGCTGTCTCTACGGCAGGCTCCCTCCTCTCTCCATTAGTTTTTGTCAGGTCCTGCACAGTACCCCTCCCTCGCAGTGCTATAGACCCGGGCTCTGCCACTACAGAGCGGGGCCTGCGCGATGTGAGGACTCAGCAGAAACAGGAGAAACAAGCTGGCTGTGCTGCGCTCTGCTCTGCTCTGCTGGCTCACACAGGACAGAGGGGACATGGATGAAACGCAAGCAAACTAAAAACTCAAACAGTCACCCAGTGCGCAGTTAACAAGGTGGTAGGTGACACACGGATGGAGGGGAACACATACACACACACGTGAAGTGCAATGCAATGACACAGGTACATATATTTGCATATGCATGTAGTCTGGAGCCAGAAAATGAATCACTATAGAGAAGAAAAGAGGCCTGTGTATCTATCTATGTATCTATGACAACTGGACTAATGTGAGTGACAGGAACTCACTGAATGCCTGTTATGTTAATCGACACGCCCACCCTCATGTGCCAGGGTGCTGACTCCAGTCTATACCAACCTGCTCCATGTGCAGGTATCAAACACTAACTAGCATGAGCTAAAAGCAATGAGAAACAACAAAGCGGACAGTTGTTTGTAATGTCTCCTCGCGATTGTATATGTTTTATAGAGTGATAAAACCCTGTTAGACAAACATAGTTTAGAAAAATTCTTGGACTGTCCGGTCTGAAGATGATTTCACCCACACATGACAAAGCTCTTAACAGCAGCGTAGGCATGACAGCAGGAAACTGAGGATTCTGGGAATGTGTGTGTGTGTGTGTGTGTGTGTGTCTGTGTGTGTGTGTGTGTGTGTGTGTGTGTGAATAATTGAAGGCTACCTGAGAGCTCTGGCTATAGCACCAGTCTGGAGTCAGTCCTACTCTCCTGCTGCTGCTCAGTGACACTGAATCCCACTGCCCCCCATAGAGACACTCACACACACACACACACACACATGTACACCATGGAGCTACGTGGGGCCTACAGTATATAAATGATTACCTAATGTAGGGCAGCTGAAGACTAGATAATATTCCTTTATGTCCTGTATCTCAAAACCAGCTCATTGTGGTTTTCAAACCAAATACAAAGTTGTGCAAAACTTTGAATACAGCCAGCAGTGATGTTCAGGCGCCCCTACAATAGGTGGGTCTTCTTACCTCAGTCTTTTTAAACTTTGCTTTCAGACTCTTCATAATGGCTTGATAGGCTCTATCTCAACAGGAACACTGCAATGGACAAGGTAAAGAAATAATCAGAGGGTTACAGCAGGATATGTGACCATGCTACTATAAGTTACATTCAAACTGGTGCTGATGGCATGGCTGGCAAGGGTTTAATTTTCACCCTTGGCTCAGTGATCAACGGTGGTCTCAACCACAGTGCATCAAAATTTCAAAATACATCATCTGACAAACACAAGCTCTACAGTAATTTTAACCAAAAACAGGTACGTATAGAGATCACACTTCACACAAATCCAAAGTGCACATAGGCCTACCTGTGGAGGACAGACGTTTTCCAGGCAGGCAGGTGTTTCTTCTGTCACATCAGCACAGCAAAACACAGCCTGGTGCCCGGCGGACAGGAGAAAAGCGCCCGCCCTCATCGTAAATCAACCAATCAGCAATGCGCAAAACGCCGGATCAGCGCGCGATTGGCGATGTGAGTGACGGATTGTGTGACACTCGTACGCAAGACCACAAAAAACGTGGAGGCTTTTCCATAGTTTTTTGACCATGTCGTCTGAAGTGAAGTAAGAGCTGCTCTCATTCTGTGAGTGATACGCTGCTATAAAATGAATATCCGTCTCTGCACAGCCTGTTAATGTCGTTAGCCTCTAGCTTTAACAGACCCTCTAAATCCCGAGGCAGCATGGGGTAATGGTAGAGTTCATTATTTTGGAGACTTTGGCCAATCGCTAAAACATAAAAGTGAGTTCAACCAATGGCAGCGTTGGCGGCGTTGAACCCGGAAGGATCGCGTTTCTACTGTGAGAGGGGTGTGTGAAGTGAGTAAACATGTGGAACCAATAAAGTTAAATCATTCTCTTACAATTAAATGTAAACATAGGCTGCTATCTGAAAAGATAATGAGCTGCATGTCGTTTTATTCATTTATTTATTTTAATATTTTTTCTGGAACTATACACATTCATAAACATGTGTCAGTGAAGTAAAAATGATAGTTTTCATCTGTAGCCCCTGCAGGTGTCATTAATGACTACTAATTAATTTCACAGATGATCAGTTCCCTCTCTCCCCTGAAGACCAAAACATATGGAGCATATCAGTTGTACAAAACACAAATGCAGTACACACAGGCCACCAAATGAGGGCAGTAACTGCAAAGGAGATGCCACCATGGAAATGAGAAATTTCTCATATCCCTTCTTTATCTGTGTAACCTACTTTACATCCTCTTAATCCAATACAAACACTCATAATCCAATTCGGATTACATCCATGCCTTTGAAACGCAAACTTTGAACCGTTGCGTTTGAACATTGAGTCTCAGGTTGCTCTGAAGAGAGTATGAGATCTTTTTATGTATACCTTGGAAATTCATAAATCATCCTGTTCTAGTGGGAAAGACCAACATCTGAAGGCGTGAAGTTCAGAGAAAATGTCACATCCATATTTAGCCCTTTATAATTAGGGAATCTTATTAATTTCCCGATATATTCCACAGCGCACTATTTTCTGCTAGATTCAATTACATCTTTGGCTCCCATGCAAATGTGTTTGTTTTTCACATAAAGACAACAGAGGAATGGCTTCACCTGTCTTTCAGTCTGTGATTACCCCTCTCTGTGAGAGATTGTGGTTTTTCATTTCAGTCTGTAGCTCCTCTCCCCCTGCTCTCCTTCTTTTCCTCTGTGTGTGTGTCTCTGTAGGACATCTTGCCTTTCTTTCTCTCCTCCCCCTTCTCCCTATTGTCTGTCTGTCTGTCTATTCCTGATCTAGAGTTTCCATCTCTTGCCCGGCTTCATGCTTTCGTGATATACAGTTCTGGTTCTCACCTTGGCCAGGATGGTACGAAAACTTAAATGCATGCTCTAACATGTGAGTGAGGGTTGCAGCTTCGAATGAGGCTTATAGGAGGTGGGAATAGTGTGGAGGAAGAGGGGGAAGGAGAGGGAGGGAGATGACTGGTAGAATCAAAGATATGATGAGGGATGAAATAGAAGAAGGGAATGGAGAGGCAAAGGGAAGTGAGGAGGAGGAGGGGATGGTGGGAGAGTATAAAAGACAGGAAATAGAGAAACAAAAATCAAAAATGTTGAATGGTGCTTTCCAAATTTTTCCTCTGGAGACCCACATCTTCAGAGATTTTTTTATCCTTGGGAACAAAACCAAATTTGCCCTGCTTTTGTACAGGCAATATGTCACGGAACATAAATTGTTGTAATGCTATTAATCCACCAGCACTGAAGATTTCATCTCAGGGACCTGGTGGGATTTTTTTGCAATTGCACACCCTGTCGATTTAGATAGCATTTCCTTCAGCCCAGTATCTGGATTCCTATTATCCACCTCTGGGTCTTGAGCTAGCGCTTGATGGATGCTGGTGTAGAGGTGGCAGGAGATGTCAAGGGCTTGTAGGCATGGTGATGGTGGTGGTAATGATGGTGGTGGCGTTGGTGGCGGGGGTGGATTCTAGCATGATGACCTCATCCAGCCTCCCGCCCCTGGGTGAGAGTGAGCTCATGGCTGTCGTAAAGAAAGAGGCATTTACGGTCTTTTAACAGCCTTAGACGGTCTCACCCACTGTAGCGCACAATCCAATTTACCAGCCTGGACCTTGGATAATGGGACATGTGTGAAAGGATGAAACACACTCTGCCAAGTGAACAAAATGCCTTATCTTGGAATCAGAATGGATAGGCCTCAGTGCTTTTGTCATTCTAGCTAAGGTGTGTTTGTGTGTCTACATTGTAAGCTTTAGATCCTCAAGCTTCTCTCACACCTCAAAAAAATCCCATCATCCTCCATCCCATCATTCTTTGGGCAAAGATTGATGGGATTTTGCTAGTCCAGGGGCAGAAAACTCAACATGTGGTGATGATATATTGGATTTTTTTTTTCCTCGGAGAACAACTGCAAAAATAATTTCAAAAAGCTTAAGTGGGGCTTTAGAATGTGGAAATTCTCCACATGTGATTAAATGTGAATAATTAATGAACATGAACATCTTGGGAGGCACTCGTGTGAGATGAAACATCTCTCCCAGTCCCATTTTGCATTTGTTCTCCTCTTATCGTCACTGGGATTTTCAAATGGGATATATATTTCTTTAACAACCTCTCTGATGCGCAGATATTTCAATGACTGAACGGTCGGCTGACTGCAAAAGGAGATAGGATATTCCATTGGGAATGAAGCACCTCCCCTTTAATCGCTTGGTTGGGTTTCTCTCGTGTAGTCGCTCTCTCACTTGCACATTTGCCATCAGTCGCTTCCGAGCGAAACTCCACTGGATTTCAGCGCTGTTTTTCTGAAGCAGAAAAGCTGTTGTTTTCTTTTGTGCTGCTCTTTCGTGGAATAAATTCGTTCATAATCAAGGCTTTCTCACTTTTTGCGTCTGTTTTTTTGTGTCCTCAACATGAAGAAACGCGGAATACAGCATCCAAAGTGGCTGAAGGACTGAATAGGTTTGGTAAGTAGTGGTGGCATCGCAGCGCAGCGCTCTCAGTGGGATTTAAATGCCGTGTTTTGGTGCTTCATGATCTCTTGAGAACAACTTCAAAAAAGATTATCTGTGCTGTTTTCTTTTTCTAGCATACTGTTTTCCCCTTAATTAGATTTCGTTAATTCTTAATTTAATTGATGTCTGTGGGGGAAAAGGGAAGCAAATGAGACATATGTTTAGTGTAACTTTGGTGTTTTTCTTTTGTTACACTGTTATTTGCTGTTCCAAAGTCTTGGTCTTTGCATTTTTTTATCAGCAGTTGAAATCGGGCTTTATTACAGGGATGTGAAATCTTATTGCAGCCTTTGGGGTAAAGTCCAGATGCCAGACTATGTTATTGCTCCTGCGTAAAACAAAAGGAGAACATAAATCCCAGCTGTTGGTGCAGTTCATTGTGGGTCTTTCATAGTGCGAAGCGCCACAGGATCAGGAGAAAGTTGTTGTGCGCAAAGATTACAGTGGATTTTTAATCCTTCGATTGTTTTCACTTCCCTTTGTATGTAACACGCGCGCAAACACGCACACGCACACACTACTAATCCAATCTATCCATAACGGAGCTCCCTCGGTCGCATCAGAAGTAGGGTCAAGCAGCTAACCCCCTTGTCTGTCTTTCTCTGCAGCCTCCTGCTTTCATCCTGAACCCTACTGTGGAAGTGAAGCTGCAATGGCCAAGTGGCTCAAAGACTACCTGAGCTTCGGCAGCAGGAGGGTGCCTCCTCAGCCGCCCACGCCGGACTACACCGAGAGCGAGATCCTCAAAGCCTACCGGCTCCAGAAGAACCTGGACTTCGAGGATCCCTACGAGGACTCCGAATGCCGCTCCAGGGGCGAGTCCGGGAGCGCTGACCCCTCCACCCCCGTGTATGGGTCTCCCATGAAGTCCTCCAGTCTGGACATGAAGTCGCCCAAACACAGACTGATCAAGGTGGACTCCCAGGAGCTGGGACGCACCAAGATCCTCCTCAGCGCCATCTCCTTAGAGGACCAACAAGAACCTGTAAGAGCTCTCTAACCCCTAAAACCTCTGTTCATTTATTTGTAGGAGTACCGAGCAAAAAAGAAACAGTGCCACGGGGAGATGAAAATTTCACATGTCCCTCCTCTGCTGTAATGAGCGAGACGGGGAGGCAGGAGGGAAGACAACAGAGTGGAGAAGGAAAAGCACTATCCCACTTTTCTTTCATCCCCTTTCCATCACTGAGACAGCTTTATTGATTAGCCTCCATAAGCAAGTGACTGGTAATGTGTGTCACAAATATGCACTGTTTCCATAAATCACATTATGTCCAAAAAGCTGCATAAAGTGGCTGCTCTAGTTTCCTGATGGAAGAAAGCATTATTGATGGCTTGAGCAGACCATCGAGTCAGGAGGGGTCACGGTCCCTGGAGTTTATGTCTCTCCATAAATAATAAATGGGGTTTGGTTTTGCAAGCTGAGAGAGAGAGACCCCTGTATGTGCACATGGTAGGGGCCGTATGTGGCATGATGTTAGATATGTCAGGGGCCAAAGGGAGGTGTAATTTATACTGCGGTGCTTTGCTGTCGCCGAGACTGCAGCACCGTCCTGGTTATGCGTTGTATATGTTTGCCTGTACGAAACACATGCAGCTACTGAGAGGGAGAGAGACAAAGAGATGGCGAGCGAGGCACAGGCAGAGCCTCAGAACATGGTTTTACAAGGGAAATGGTCCCCGCATTAATTCAGCCCACATACGCTGAATAAGTTAGGGAGTGTGTTTCAGGGTTATACAGATTTCATTGCTGCAGTTAAATCCATGTCTCCCTCTCGTGGAAAATGCTACAAGTGCGAAAAGTCCTGAAGTGGATTGGAGCAGGAGTCTTAAAGTCAAGTCAATAGCTCCTCTCTCCGCTGCGCTCTCCTCCTGCCCTCATTTATTTCCCAGGGTCTGTGGGAACATCCACGCTCTAATTAACATTGCAGATTCCCGTGCATCGATAACCTGTTACAGAATCAACACGGGATTACAATGTAATTTTGCGAGGGTGTGTGTGTGCATGTCTAGCATGTCTAGGAGTGGGGCCACATGCCTCGCTCGAGTGATCGCCTTTGTTAGATAAAGAGAGAAAAATATAGGGAGAGAGATGAGAGAGACAAACAGACACAGAGAAGGAGAAAGCATTCGGATAAGTGTGTATGCGTGTATGCGCATGTGTCCTGTGTGTGTGTGCGTGCGTGTGTGACCATATGGCTGGCTTTGTAGCTGTCAGCGTGCCAGCTGACCACTGTTTCCCTCCTGTGCATCAATGGAAGAACAAATGCTCCCAACAAACCAACTCCCTCTTTATTCTCACTCCTCTGGTCCCACAGCCAACAACCTGATCACCCTCAGACAGGCCTATTTCTGGCAAAATAGCATATGACTTTCAAATGGGGGCAAATTGCATTCTTGAAAAGGGAACTATATTCTGTAGCCTCTGAATATAAAATGGGATATTTTCTGTATCATGGTGCTGGTGTTGCATACTGATGTGAATCACACACAGTGGAAAACCATACTTAAGATACAAATCAGTGTTGTGATGGTACTACAAAAAATAGAACAATGCAGCCCAAATGAATATGCTCTCTGTAACCAAATATATCTACATTTCAAATTGAATTCATTGAGGATGTTAGTGTTGTGCAGCGCTCCGCATCTCCAGTCTTGATGAGGTATTGTCTATGCAACACTCAGCCCTCAGACACCCACCACAGACTGAATTTGTCTAATTATCAGAAAGTATTCACGTCCTAGGATGCTTTAATTGAAGAGTTTCATTCCAAAATGTTCCTGTTGAAAAAATGTCACATGTGTTTAAAATGATTGCTGGCATAAAAATCAAACACATCACAGAACACAATTGAACTGCTAGCTATTTTGTCATATGCAGCTGCAAAATAACATATTTTGAGCAGTTTGCGTATTTGAGATTTTAAGCACACAAAAATACTGGAAACACAGAAGGGGGACTTTATGTTTAGTAACAAAACTCATTAATCTCCACTGGTGTTTCGCCCTTCAGGTGGTACCATCTGCTCCCTTGGCAGGGGACACAGATTATTCCGACCCATTCGATGCTCGTCTGGATCCCCGACCGGAACCAGACCTGGGACCCGTTCCCTCCGAGAACAACGGCTACATGGAGCCATATGAGGCCCAGAGGGTCATAACGGGTCAGTGGACAGTATCATCACTACAGAAGGGCGCTGTCATCAGTCAATTTCTTATCAGCCTGATGGTGCTTTAATAGACCGTAATGTTACGCAACAGTATAATGGTATTATAATTACATTCCGTTTTCCCTTTGACCTTCCCTTTTGTATTTCATTTTAAAACATTTACTTTAACAAACCTATACATATACACAAACAGTATATCACAATTGGCTTCACAGAGGCTTATGATCAGATAAAGGCTTCTCTTACATTAAATAAAGATAACATTTCTGGTCAGATACTGTATTGTGTTTCAGGTGCACCAAATCATGAATACAACGTCAAACCGCAGAATAAAGTAATGATATTATCATTGATCTGTTACCTGTCAGCAGTTCTTTGATGAGCGTTTTTTTTTTTTTTTTTTTTTTTTTTGCTGTGGCAGACAGTTTTATTTTTGTCTTCACAAAAGAATGTGTCCTCCCTGATAGCGGTGTTTTTGCAGAATCAATGCCATGTCCTCCAGCTCTTTGTTCTGCAGAATTATGAAAACACCGGTGCTAAATCTTGGTAGCGTTCAAGAAGTCCCACTCAGTGGCTTTGTTTATAAGTGGGCAGTTCTGCATTAGGCCTTTGTAAGTGTCCGCTCCGCTGTGCTTTTAGTCCACATCTGAGCCTCTCAGCCTTGTAAAACTTCCCTCTAGAGATGTCTCTATCCAGTATTCACTCTCAGACCTCACTCCCTTGTGATTCCCTCCTATCCTCCAGCTCGCTCACATCTATCATTTTCCATTTGTCTTTCCTCCCATAACATCTCTCTCTGCCCCCTCTCTGCGCTGTCCCAGTCATTTAGTGGAAAAGGAGCCCCCCCCCCTCCTCTACCGTTTCTCTATCTCTCTTCATCTCGAGGGTTCTCCCGAGCCCTGAGGGGAGTCTTGGCCGGCTCTCTAATCTGTCTTTTACCGACTGCACTGTATGTCCTGTCCTCTCTGCGCTGTCACTTCTGCTGCCTTTTTGGTGGTCGAATGAAGTTCTTAGTCTGGGATGAGGTGAAGGCCGCCTCATTTCCCTTGTTCGACAAAACAGATCCATAGTGATCTTACAAACCCAAAATAAATTTTTTTTTGTAGCCACTGGAGAGATAAGATCCACCGTGCTGATGGCTGAGCGTTTTGGCAAAGCATTGTCACAGCTTTGAATGGAGCCTGTCAGTCTGGATCTGTCTGTCGGCCTGCTTTTGTCTGTCTGTCTCTCAGTCTGCATCTGCTCATTAAGAACACAGCAGAGCGGCAAAAGACAGATGTGGGATTGGAGTAGTAATTATCTATCACAAAGAGACTGTCCTGAAAAGACACCTGTGTGCTTTTCCCCTCAAGACTGAGCTCGTATGAAAGCAAATCCTCTGTTTATCCGCCGCTTAAGTTGTTGTGTCTCTGACTCAGTTGCTGTTCTTTGAGTTTGGTTCATGTGGATAAAAGACAGGTCTCCGTTTCTGTTTCTCGCCATCGTGAAGCAGTCTGACAATCATCAACATGCATAAATACACC
>OMKZ01034009.1:37543-55043 GCA_900302535.1 Neoniphon sammara | reverse complement strand
TACAATCATTAATGAAGCTACCAAGACCAGGATCAATGAAAGAGCTCTAATGCTATTACAGTCTGTCATCATAATTCAAAGTTCACATTTAGGGTTCAGGCTACAAAATTTAATCAACTGCCCTCACTGAACATGCTTCAGGGTTAGCTGACTAAGAACAGAGTCTTGGTCTATATGTGGAATGCATATCCATCTCACATAAAGTACACCACCAATGCCACCACCACAGCCTTGTCAAACCTTGATTTCATCATTGTGAAGTGTGGTGATGTAACAGATGTGATATTGGGACATAAGCTGTATTGGGACAAGCGATGGGATTTATCTCCATGAATGGTGCATTTATTGAGAAATCTGGCAAGTGAGGTAACCAATGGCCGCCTAAATGTAAGATGCTACAGCAGCTGGTACATTCTCAAATGAAACAGAGCAGGGAAAGATGCCAAACATTTCAAAACACACCATCGGATGATGTTTGAACGATGGGATACAGGAGAGCCAGGAGATGTGTCTGCACTAAGGCGGACAAGACAAAGACTGAACCACAGTTATACTATAAAATGCACTTTAAGCCCAGCCATAGCTGTGGAGTTGAGGGAGCTGAATGACTTATGGTCAGATCAAATCTGTGATCAGCTGCTGGGTGCTATAGTTGGCATGGTAACTCAGACGCCGAATCAGGCTCCTGCTGACTTTTCTCAGCACTAATTAGATGCCTGGCTCTCACCCTGCTGCCACTCCCCTGGCTTCCAGCCTGCCAACATCACTCAGCAACACTGAAATACATTCTTTAAGGCACTGATGGAGAGGAAACACACCTCTGCCAAATTAGCATCCACAACACTGAGATATAGGACTGGCAAGCCGGGGTCAGTGTGAAAATACATACACGCAAAGGCATGCACCCGAAATTATACACAAATAATAGAACCAGAAGATCAAGTGGGTGAAGCAAGTCGATTGACAGAAAAATCACCCTTTTACTGATCCTTGGTCAGAATGGAGTCAAGTCTGTAAGCCATTTCCACAGGGTACTCTTACTTAATCTAGACCTATTTTATATGGCATTTGACAATTTCATGACCAGTGCTTATCTAACATTGTTAATAGTCCTGGGTCCTCTGATGCCAGGAATATTGTATTTTCTTGTCATCCATGCACTCTTTTAAGGTGGTCTCTCACTTTTCCCAACCAAACCTACAGAATCTGACTCTTAAATATTCTTGGTCACGCAGTACTCTCCATTTTCATTTCGTAACATAAGAGCCTGTGTAACATTTTTCCCATCTTAGCATGACTCCTTTCTCACAATGAGGATAATGAGGATAAATAGGATAGGAGGTTCTTCAGAGGGAAGGCTGCAGTGTTTGCAAACGTTACCTGGCAAACGTTCCTAAATCTTGACGTTGGACTGAAATGGACTGAAACTACCCCTATGTATACCCAGAAGCCTTATAATATAGGTAATAAATGTCTAATGTTTTTTCTTTAATAATTGATGAAAAATTGATGCTTTAAGACAGACAGTATAACAGAAATGTTATCAAAGTTGACAGATTATGTAGCCATGGTAAAGGACTAGGGTTTGATCGCCAGCAATTGTGGATCCTTGACAGTTCTGGTAACACCCTTTGTAAAAACCCACTAGGTCAGCTAGGTAATGCACCCTGGGGCCCTATTTGTTTCATCAGGCTGTGAAATGTTTGCGAAGCAGTTAGGATGAGGGTCAGTACCTTTAAGTCTGAGGCTGTGGTTAATTGTAGGAAAAAGGTGGTTGGGCTTCTCCCAGTTGGGAGTGAGTTGCTGTCCCAATTGGAGGCGTTTGAGTATCTTGGGGTCTTGCTCGTAAGTGAAGGTTAAATGGAGCAGGAGACTGGCAGAAAGATTGGGCCAGCAGCCGCATTTATGTGGTTGTTGTACCAGACTGTTGTGATGAAGACGGAGCTGAGTCTGAATGTAAAGCTCTCAATTTATTGGTCAATCAAACCTTGACTTGTGGTCACAAAATTTTTTTAGTGACCAAAATTATGAGATCAGGGATACAACTGGTTGAAATGAGCATCCTTCACAGGATGTCTGGGCTCCCCCTTAGGGATACTGTGGGGAGATGGGAGTAGAGCTATTGCTCTTCCACACTGAAAGGGCATCTCGTTAGGCAGGCACCTCCCTGTGGACGTGTTTCAGGCATGTCTGACTGGCAGGAGACCCTGGGGCAGAACAAGAACACACTGAGGGAACTACATATTTCAGTTGGCCTTGAACAGCTTGGGGGTCCCCAAGGTGTTCCCAGGCCAAATGTGGCAGGGTAAAAGGACCACTGGGCTGCTCCCCTCAACTTGCTACCACGATAGCTGGTAAGTAATGGGTAAGTAAGTATGGCATCAATGTGAAAATGTGTATACTTATATAAAATATATGTTTAATATATAATTAATAAATGAAAGTTAAAAATTAGCATGAGCTTTAATTGAACTACATTTGCTTGCTCAATGATTGGCACATTCATGAATTAACTGATATGGGTAGATGAATGAATGGAAGAATGGATGGACAGATGGATGGATGGAAAAATCTGATACAAACAGCAGATTGGTAGTCAAAAACAACTATGAAAACAGATGTTTCTGCACTGATGCGCATCTGTAAATGTAACGATTTCTACAAATTTAAGAAAGGGAGAATTACATTAACCATTTGGACAATGGACACACTATCAAAGCATTCAGCTTCATGTGAAGGTACTGCTGTAGTGGGCTGTACAGAAACTATCCCGGCGCAAGACCAATACCCACCCAAAACATCCAGGGAGCTCTGGTGGTTGGAGATGATAACATAGGGTCCCTCTGTCTGCAGATGCTCCCAACCGCTCACTTCAAAGCGAAGACCTAGAAAATACTTCACATGACGAACCAGGAAGCGGATGACCCTGAGGGCAAAAAAGGTTAATTAGCGTCCAGAAAATGCATATGTTATTGCTCACAACCTTTTGATTGCAGTACATCTTTTTAACCAGACTCCGACTTGTGAATAGATGTTCAAACCAGCGGAATGGAAAAGTGACAAAGTGAAATACTGGGGCAATTCATGTTGAAAATATGAAGCATATGCCTATATGGAAACATATGCCATAATCCCACTTACCTTTCTAGGCTTAAATGGCAGTGGGAAAGCACCTTATTGCACATGACAAGAGAATTTCAACAACTGGACAGACTTATGTTTACCTGCATATTTCATTAATTCATTAAAGCCATTAAATTTAGATATCTTAAATTTGGATGAGGCCTGAGCAAGACTTAACATGATCACAAATGTGTTAACAATACAAGAAACCAGGGAGATTAACCATGTTCTACATCCCCATTAGTTTTGTTTGTTTCTTGGCTGGTTGAATATTTGCCTGAAGTAAGCAAAACGCTCCAATGAGCTTTGAGAAAGACTGTCTTACCATCTGTCTGAGACTCTATAAGTGGGCTGCCTCTGTCATTGCATAAGGTAGGAAAAACACATCCAAGAAAGTTGTGCCATGTTTTTAACCCAATCTGAATTTAAGTTGCCAATTTAGGCTACGAGTAGTCCTGTCAGTATTTTTGATTTATTTTCAGTCATGCTGGAATAGTTTCCACACTCTGTTGTGCTTTGGGTATGACAACAAGGTTTGGTCTGTTAAGTGGGTATCAATGCAACACACACTTCTGTACATTTAGTAAAATAAACAACTTCACTATTCAATTTTAGCAGTATTACTATAAATACATGTATATTAACATTTAGGATTTTGGATAACTGACATAAAATCCAGGTTAAAAATGCTCTCATGTGCTTAACTTTAAAAAAGATGACTCTTCACACTGACGTTAGTATTACTTCCTGTTTGCACTTCTTGTAAAATGGAGTTTATCTGAAGTTACTGCTCCACTCCTTTGGGACTAATAAACCTGTTACACATTCACTTGTGGTCATTTGCTGTCTATTCACAGAGCTTTGTGGACAGTGTCTGTGGACACAATGTCACTTGATGTACCTCACTCAGTGCAATTTTGAGTAAAAAAACAACAACAACCCACTTAAAGTCCAAGGAAAGTAGATTTGAATAGCCTTCATTTCCCCCTCATGTCACAGTTAAGTATCTTTTTACCCATTCAACAAGGTTTGACAGACCAGAAAGGCCATTAACTGAATATAAACGCTGTTTTTGGACATGTGGCTGGAGTGTCCTTAGCTGTAAGTGAGGCTAGGGAGGGCGGTGATTTGCAGTTTGTCTAGAATCCCTTATTTGGAGACAGCATTATTTACCAAGGAACCCTTATTTTGATGAATCTTCAATATGTCACAGGTAAACAATTCCTTAGGGATAAGCTTATGGACGGTGATTTCATTAGACAATGGTTGTTGGGGGAGCAGGTAAAATTGAGCTTATACATATTCTTGCATTTACGACTGCAACAAACTAAAGATGACGAGTTAGCCCAGATGTGATTATTTTGGAATTAATACAAGAGATGAAGTGCAATGGTGGAGATACTGGCAATACCATACTGTGTTTGCAGATCAGCACAGCAATGCCAACTGCACAGCATAATTTTGAGTTTAATATTTCTATTGGCAGGTGTTATATGAACACATTTATTATTATATATTTGTAAATGAATGATTTAAGTCAAGTTTTATTGCACTGGGAACAGATCGCACAGTGTCTAAGGAATTAAAAAATGGTTATAGTTCAGAATTTTACATACTTTCTTAAAGAAGTAGTCCCCCCCCATTTTGGAGGCAAGGAGACTGGAATGAATGTCGATAATGATTCAGTGACAAACGTGTGTTGTTGTGCATCGGTCCAAACATTTTTTCAGCTGTGAGTCGCTGCTCAAAATCATGTTGTTTGCTGGTCAGTATCTCCCCACTCGGTTTGGAGGAACACACCCCTGGTGAGACACGCGTTTTCATGACGGAGGGAGTTGACTGGTCATACTTGGGAGGCTTTATTACACTTGCATGAATCAGCAAATACCAATGTATGTGTAAAAATCTGAACTATCACTTTAAGATAGCTGTATGATGAAGAGTGAGTGCCACATGGTGTCATTCTGTGATATGTACATCATGTGTATGGATTATGAATGGAGGCCTACAATGTAAACGACTAACTGAACAGTTAGTTGATGACCTAATGACATCTACTGGCCAACAGATGGGCGTGTCCCTAACAATATCTAACTTTTGATGTAAGGCAGCAATTCTCATAATAAAGTGTGAATTCTGGCTATTTGAGGTGAATAAAATAATACTGGCTGTCAAATTAACACATTAAGTTAGATTAATTATAAAAATAATGCATTAAAAATATGCAAATTAACGCATATCATTTAACGACCACTGACCCTATGCATTGCACAATTCTAACTGGTCAGTGTGTTAGTTGTGCATGTGTAGCCGCAGGTTAATGGAAGAAGATGACAAAACTCAAAAGGAATTTTCGGATTATCAGAGCACTTCCAGCTTGAATATCACCTCAATGCAAAGCATGTTTTGGCCAGTTCTTCAGTTAGCCAAGCCCCAGCTGTTGTTACAGGCAATGCAGTGCAGCCTCGCCTGACCACACTTACCGAGAGCAGGCAACACAGAATGAGCAAGTCTAACCCTGACGTTAAGTGATAAGCATGTGTTAAATCATTAAAAAATAAAAAACACTGTTACAGCCACATTATAGGCTAAGTTGTAGGCTTGCGTACAAAGAAAAAAAAGACATGTATTTGAAAAAATGTCTGAAGATTTGTGAATAAAACAATTTACTGATTTCTAATGACACCTTTTTGATACTTCTATTCAAGCAAAGTTAAATGTATGACTGACTGCTCTCACAATACCACCTGATTTTAAAATCAGCTGGTAGTTATTTTTTTTAAATATGCAAATCAATATACATCAACAAATCAGTATTTTTGAGGTGTGACTGCTTTGCACAGCTTGGTGTGACTTTAAATTTCAATAAAATATAACACACATTCACATATAATACTGAGAATTATATAAAAAAAATGATTGTTGAAAGTCTCTGCATACAGCCATTAAAAAGTGCCTGTTTGCTCCAAAATTGGACAATTATGCTTCACCATTACAATCTCCAACGCTGCTGAAATGTGATCAGAATACCAAATGGAAGAATTATTTTAATAACATGCAAAATGCTTGACACAGTATTTTCTATTGAGCACAATTGTCCATTTTAAGGGTAATAGTGACAGAGAAGCTTAGGCCTATTCTCACGAGTGAATTTGCATTTTTGGTCAGGTACAGTCAGTCTCCAATCCCACGATGGGCTGATTCACAAACAATCCTTCATTTCAATTAAACTTTATAATGAAATAGTTGAATTGGTTTTCCAATAGAAGTTAATCAAAATATAAAATCAATTCTATAGTGTCTGTGGTTGGATTGAGTTTTCAAGACAAAGACAATTGTTATCTACCTATCTTGGCAATTACTTGAGTGCTGGCTGGCTGGAAATCTTTAAATGGAATTAATAAACCGCAGTCATAAACAAAAATTCTCATACTTTTCTGTTAATTCATTTGTTTTCTAACGACAGCTAACCAAGTTCAACATTAGGATTTAGTGAATGGGTTAGTATCTTAGTTGCAGGGTCAACATCTTTCTCTTCAGCTGAACAAACTATTTAGTTGCCGTATCAGACTGCGCAAAAGAAACAATACAAATAAGAAGGATTTGTTTATTTGGTCGATTCAGCTGCTAGTGCTCGAGTTAGCAGCTCACTCACTGTACTGAACTGACTGAACTGTGAACTAAAGTGAATTGAATAAATTCTCTGTCATCGGACAGGCTGAAATAACTGAGTTAGTTGAAAGAATTAATCTTGCCACCACATGCCATGATGGAGACCATGAAAAGATGGAGAATTACTGAGCAAAATATAGAAACTGAATGCAAGAGCGACACTTCACGATTGTTAAACTTTGGTGTTTCCAGCAGCTGTTTGTCTCAAAAGCATCTTGAAAGCAACTGCAAGTCATACTGCAATCAAGGTGCATGGTGCATGATCTTGTGCATGCCAGAGTTACAGCTTGCAGATTCACATTTTTGTGTAGCATACTGAATAGTCACTGCTCTTTTAACACAACTCCACTGTGGCAATGATAACCAGACACAGCCAGCAACTGGTGTGACTTTTGGCCGGCAGATTTTCAAATCACTGGCTATGAAAAAACTTAAACTTTCACTTTTTTAAATGTGCTGCACCCTGGACAAGGCTGTTTTTTTGGTTTTGTTTTTCAATGCACAATGTCTACAAGCTACTGTGTGAAATATAATATGGCCATTGGCATTTTTGTGACATACATTCATGTTTGATGTTTCCGATTCTACAAGCATTGTCAAGCCTCGGTTTTCTCACTTTCTATTTGCAAGGTGGGCCAGGTCAGGACAAACCTGCATAGAAATTGACAGTACCATGCATAATTGGTTTATCAGAGGAGATATATTTGATTACTAAGGGAAAATTAAAGCTCTCCACGCTTTAAATTAATGAAAGGCATGGGACACTTCTTGAACCTCTCTGTTAGCATCGACTTGCTGTCTGTCTTGTGACTCTTCGTAATGCAATCAATGCACATTTCCAGCTCACAGAAATCTAGCCTGGACCATTTAAGCTTGATTGGTAGAGCAAAATAACTAGCCTAACCTTTAAACTGCAACACAATCTTCATCTCTTATCGCTCACCACAGTATTACAATGATAACACATCCAGTCTTGTGCAAAAGGCACTGGTTATGCAATGGCAACGGCTCAGACAGTGTTGCTGCAATTGTGAGACCATTCAAGGGGAACGGATTGGCCTCAGTTGTATTCTTTTATGGCCAATTCACCCAGTTTATCCAGGGATTCGTTTTGTTATCAGTGCCCAAATAAGTTCATTTTAAACTTGCAGAGCATGATATTTAGCCCTCCTGACACCAGGTTTAATGTAACTTGGCTGGTCACAGAAAAAAGGTGAGCCTGACCTCTTATCCTTAAACCTATTGTACCAACAAACAGAGATACCAATGCTGAAGCAATTTAAGATGGCAAAGGTCAAAGACTTGGTCAGAATAGGAACATGGTTACATTATCATAATGACAGAAAATAAATAGTTTCAACTTAGGGTGGGTGATACATTGATATTATATGGAGGTGTGATATGAGACTAGATAGCATCCGGGATTTGGGAGACCATACTATAATCATGATATGGCATAGGGTCTTTAAAAGTGTTGTCTTTCCATGGTTAAAAAAAGCCTGCATTACAAGAAAGGACTTTTTATGAACTTATTAGACTGTACCAGCTTGGTCATCATATCCACATTACTAATGACTCTTTATCAAAAATATCACCAATAGTCAACGCCACAAGATTGTCACAATATCATTAAGTTATTCAGTCAGACATGGTTTTTTTTTTTTTTTTTTTGT
Source organism: Neoniphon sammara (assembly GCA_900302535.1). Lineage (NCBI taxonomy): Eukaryota > Metazoa > Chordata > Actinopteri > Holocentriformes > Holocentridae > Neoniphon > Neoniphon sammara. The sequence continues at coordinate 46,575 of OMKZ01034009.1, read as the reverse complement.
CCATATCACCCAGTAGCTGCTTCAACTATGTAGGTTAAAAATGACAGTCTAACAACCGTCTCTGAGTGACTACAAGTCAGCACAATTGGCAGAGACACATACTGGTCCTATTCTACTGATAGACTATCACAGCTGTCACGGTATGCAGCCTTGGCCTGACAAATATGAGTGAGAAACTAAGCTTTGTTGTTGTTGTTTTTTTCGCTATGAGATCTAACTTGATAATTCATGATGCAATCTTAAACAGAATGCTCCAATTCCATTTGTCTCTCACATATGTGCCAGGTGCAGACACAACAACAAGCACGATGACAAGCACTAACACTGAATCCAAACCCTACAAAAGCATTTCAGGAAAAGCACAGGACCACATGAGGTCAGTGGATGCAAGTGGCTGAATATTGAAATGGCTGTTCTGACCCACACTGTCTGTCCATCATAGTTTACTGCCCTGAGTCCAACTCTTAAGTCAACTGTGAAGCAAGCAGTCAACCCAAGAATTAAGGCCTTTGTGTACCCGTTTAAGGGCAAATGACTGTGACAAACTGTGCTGTCCTTGATGAATCAGTGAACTCTTTCTGTCAGAGCTTATGTGTTTGTGTGTCTCCAACCATCTTCTCTCTCTGTGCCCGTCTGTCTCTAAAACAGGCACTTTGTCATGGTGAACTGGTGCAGATAACCTTTGAGCTAACAGAATGGTACATCGGTGCAACATGACACCACCACGTTGGCTAACATGACTGTGAAACAGTTATCCCAAGTGCACTGAGGCAGCCAGTCTGCTGTTGTTACTGACAGGACTAACAATGTCAACGGAACAAGGCAAAGTGAGGAGGTGAACTGGACGTTGATTGCTAGGGCTGTTCTGTGGATAGGCCTCAGTATTCAGTAACCCAACTCTGGCCATGAGGAGCATACGATCTGACCTCCACCTCTACAAAATAATTACTGGATGGTGGCATCTGTGTCCAACAATCCACCCTGCCTTTAACCACAACAACAAAACCCCCTGCTACAAAGTGGACACTGATACTAAAGGTGTAAAGTTACTATATTTCTATCCTAACAGGTATCAGTTGACCCAGTCACTTATTGGGTCAGATACAAAATAACACATCCTCCAGTAGTGAGGGTCACTGTCACACAGACAATATCAACGTCTACGTAATAACGCCGAAAGTGGGGGTGGGGAGGGGGCTGCCAAGTCTGGCAAACGTCGCGCTTAGACGTAGAGACATTGGCGTCAACCAACACACTTGTAAGGTGGTAGCGTTCCCAAAACTGTTAATTGAATAATATAGCAACCATCCAAGTCAGCTACCACATAGCCTAAACTGAAACCATCCATGTTGAGGATTGCTGAGGTGTATGATAACCACATTTCAGTGCAATTAATACCAGAAGGGGCTGTTACCAAGGCAGGCACTAATGTTATTGTTTGTTCAGTATGCAGTTAGTCAACAATCCCAGTAGGCTAAGTGCAACTAATCTGAGACTAACTGTCTGAGGATAGCATTTCTTTAGCCGCCTTGGGAACAGTGAAATAGCACATGCCGTGGCATGCTGCTCGCTGAGCAGTAAACGTACCGTTAGCACTCCTGTCTTCAGCTAATGTTAATGTGTTGCCGCTACGTGGATGTCGCACATGCTAGCGCGATTTTAACACAAATGTTTCATTTATTTATTTTGTCGTTAGTTTGTCTTTCATTCAAAAAGAGAGAGAGGGATTAAGTTTAAACTGGTCGACTAGTCGTTCACCGCATTTAGACCACTGGTTGTTCTTTTAGCCCTGCGCTGCGTTCATATCCAGTGATGTAGCTTAGCTAACGTTATTATCTGAGTGTTTAATGTCAAATGCGGCTAGCTAGCCGCTAGCTTGCTAACGTTAGCTGTCAGACGGCATTGCTACCGATGTTTATGCCCACAACTTACCTCATGTTTTCAATGTCTCTACCTCCGCTTTTCAGTATGCACAGAGGAATCGCTAACATGGCCAAACACATCATCCAGGCAACATAGAAACACTTCTTGAAATAAAAAACAAACGTGCTGCTGGTCCACATCAGGAGTGGAATCAGCAGCAGTGGTATCATCCACAGCACATCCATAGTGATCCTCCAAAGAAACTGCCAGCAAAAATAACACGGTGGGATGAGGACGCTAGCAGACTGGCTGGTCGCTAGCTACGGTGCAAGGGAAAAGGGTAGCACCGCGACCATGACAAACATTACAGCATTAAAAGTATCCCTTTGGACACCTACAGCGAGAGCAATAGTAGTTACACTGCTGAAAATGAGCATGAAACCTCCTCATCTGTTGCTAAATGGCATTACGAGGTGGAGTCAAGTCGTCATCGGTTGAAGTTTGCCTCTATTTCCGGTTGCTCGAGCGTTGTTAATGTTACTATTTGCAACCAACTCGTCACTGTTTCTCCTGTACAACTAAAGGGTTAACAAAATAATGTCTGAGATGAAGTTATGTCAGATTCTTGGAGTATTCGTGCAACCATTTCCAGTCATGTAACGTTAAGTGTGTTCAAAACAACGGCTGTCCTTCCCTCCTTCTCTCTGTGTCAGCATCTCAGAGTCAGTCTCTGCAGGCTATGTGGAGTCTCAGTTTTGTCCAACTAGGCATCAACATCTGTAGGATAAGCTATTAGTCTACTACAAGACGGCCTGTCTGGATTCACTCTCTCCACAGGGTTATCCTTCGAAAGAGCCAGTTTGACAGCCGATTACAGCACCACATGTATAATTGGATTAGTAGTGATAATCCAATCCTTGGCTGTAATCTGACACTGTCCAGTAGCCTTGACCTATCAAGTTTCAGCCCATGTAGAAGAGCTCTAGTTGACATAATTTGGAAGATTAGGATCAATTGGTCATTAATCCTAATTTAATATGTGCAATGATCCTAATCTTTGGCTCACTTTCAACTTGGCATCAGTATACTAGTTTAGAAATAGTCTTGTGATGAGAATGTCTAATTAGACTGCTGTGAAATGCACACAATCAAGGGACTATGTACTGTAAAGTGTGTGGTTATCTAAACATAATATAAAGAGGAAGAAAACTCCAACTCATACATTGAAAAAAACACTGGAGGAGAGAGAATCAGTAACTCACCTCGCTCACCTCAGTAACTGAGGTGAGCGACTACCTGAGGTGAGCGACTACCTTGTCATTAGCTCTGAGCAAACCTAATAAAATACAAATCTGATTGGCAAAACAGTTGTCTTGCTAGCTGCAGCTAATGTATTTGGTGCCAAAAATATTTTTTATTACACTGTAGGATGTCACGGTGTGTATGCCATTTATAACTATTAGGGTACTGTTCTAGATTAACAGTGCAGACTGGGGTGAATGACAATGGCTACACATCAATATGCCAACACAGTTGCAAAGCTACACCTAACATCAGGGACATCATACAGTCACTAAAATACTTAATGGGTATCCAAATAGTCAAAAGTTTCAGATTCTTCTGGCAGTAGCTACATGTGGTCAACATCAAAATTATTGGCACTCTTTATAAAAACGAGCAAAAATACACAGTCATTTTTCTAACACAAAAGCTTGTTTGAGGGGTATAAATCTTAAAAATTTAGGCCTAGGTTTCAAAATTATTGTTGATGAGGTCATGGAGAGGATAACACCATTGCACCTCTAATGTCTCACACAGTTGGAGAACACGTTGAGGGAACTTGGATCAAACCTCCCTGAGGAAAATTTCAGTAGTTTTGACATTCTTAGTTTTATGCTGGTCTTCTCTCTCCAATTCAGACCGCAGGTTTTCAATTGCTTTCAAGTCTGAAGACTGAGATGGCCGATTTCTGTTCTGATTTTGACATACTATGTTTGCTAATTTGTCTGAAGACTCCCATAGCTGCCATTTTCACTCTAATATCTAAGTTGGCTTTTTTCAATCACCTGGCTTTTATCGTTTTGACTTTTTATACAGGTTTTATCCTACTGCATGGACTAACTCTTGTGATGCCACACTTAAGTGACTGTTCAACTCCAACTGCACATCTGTTGTGTTTGATACACTTGAGTGACAGATTGTAGCAGCATGCCTTGTAAGTATACCTGTAAGGCAGGCTCAGTTTAAAGTTTCAGAACTTCAGTGCAGAATATCAGCACTTACCCAGTAGAAGAAGCAGCTGATCAACTCCATCATGGCGACACTGAATGGAGAAGCCAAACTGGATACTATGGTTCCTTGACTTAGAACCTCTACTAAACAGGTCCTTCCTCTCCCACAGGCACAGGATGGCTTGGATCTATAGAAACGATCCAGTCCTGCTCGACTCATCTTCCTCCTGTACCCTGGAGTGTGATTGACAAACAGAGACATTGCTCCACTGTCTTTCCTTCTCCATCCATGAACTTCCATCGCAGCAGGTTCCTGTTATCACAACAGGCTCCAGTTATTGCCGCTTTGTCCTCGCCCTCTGCAGCCTGTCCCATTCATCTGGCCTCTGGTGAGAGAGAATTTAGGCTGGCCTGCTCCACTGCTCATTTTCCCTTGCATGTTGAATGCCATGGACGTAGTTTTATCTCATCACAAGGTCATTGTTTTCAATGTGCCCCTTATTAATCCCAGCAGTACTCTAGATATTGAACTTGGCCTGTTGGTAGTGCTACAACTGGGCAGTTTGTGTAAAAGCCAGATCTTGACACAAAGCTACATCATCTTCCACAAGGTGCGTCAAAATCAAGCCACAGGTGTCTGAGACATTGTTGCTTTTTAGCCCGCAAGTGAGGGTGTGTTTTTGATCCTGGATATCATTGTAAAAATATTGTCTTTCCCCAAAGGTTCATCAGATGTTACCCGCATTGTCCAAAATATTAACTAGAGTTCCCAGCCCAGCTTGCCCCACAACAAATTAAAATTACCTTCAATGCACAAAATCCACCACGCTTTGGGGGATTGTTGGGAGAGGGAGATCCAGTCCTTCAAAAATGCCTTGCAGTTGACTTTTGGAGTGTCGCGAAAAGTCTTAACTGAGATAGAAGAGATTTTGAACTTGAAATCTCTTGCTATGTTTCCTCTGACAGAGCAGATCCTGACCCGGTTACCCCTAACTTCCTGCCTCATCAGGTTGTCTATACTGAGTGTCTGTGCTGTGTGTTGTGTTGTGTTTGACCTAAACACAACACTTGGCCTAATGTGGTTACCAAACTGCTGAGCAGGCCTGAAGTGGTCCAGTGGTATCAGTCATTGCTTTGAGTTCAATAAAACTCTACTGAAGCACACAACTGTAAATCTTTCAGACAAAGCCAAGCTTTGCAATCTTTATGTTAGCATGTGAATAGTTTCAGTTCCCTAAATTATCCTTTTCCTTGAGTATCATTCAGGCAACTATGTTCTTTCAAACTGGTGATAGTTTCTTCCTTTTCACTTCTTACTGCTAAGGAAAGTGCTATAGACATTTTTCATAGCCGCCATTTTGACATGAAATAGTAGGAAAACAGGTGTTACTAATAACATTAATGAAGGTTCTGGTCTTTTAGGTGCAGAACCTCAATTGACATGATTAGTAACACGTGTTTTCCTACTATTTCATGTCAAAATGGCAGCTGGGTAAAAGGTCTATAGCACAGTAGTAGTACAGTGTTTTCAAACAGCATACCAAGGCAAATTGGTATGCTGTTTTTTAAGGCTTGCAGTTTTCTTTAACCCACTTTTATATTTGTGGTATTCTAACTGAAAATATTTTATTGTTAATTTATAATGGATATTGTTTTGGGGGCATTTGTGTTCCTATTAATATGGAAGCATTAAATAAAGCAATTTATGTGTCCCAAATGTCTCTTCATCTACCTTGAATCTGTCCTGAATCCACCCTTCTAGTGGGATCAAGAGTATGCCTTTCAGTGTCAGAACTATCCTAATCACCACCTTTGGGTTTTGAGATACTCAAAAACAACATCCGATCTAGATTCTATATAGGGTTGGATTATCAAACCCTGATCCCAAAGTTTAGGATCAGGGACACAGCTTTAAGGTTTGAAAAATCAAATTTTGACATTTAATCAGGGTACTGAAATCCTGTCAAATTTTTGAAATCCTGGGCCCACCAGACAGAGACTCAGCCATGCCTCGACTGTTCTTGTGCAGCCTCTGCTGGTGAATCAAGGTTGCTTCATTGCAAAAGAATGTGATGGGGTTTCAACACTGTTTTTAGCTGTAAGGGAACATTGTCATTACTCCACTCCAGCCACTACTTCTCTTTGGTCTATATACAATGCTTCCTCTTCAAAAGGCAATCTGTCATGATTGGATGAACTCCCACGGCTCAACCTGTGTGCTCTTGGCACATTGATTCCATATGTTCCATGATCCAAGGCACATAGTGAAGCTTCAGTAGCAAAACAGGATCACCTGCGATGCCACTATTTCATAAGAGCAAAACACTGGCTGGATGACAGCTATATATGCCAGCTCTCCAGGTTCATGCATACTGTTAATACTCTCTTGCTATTTTAAAGATAAGACAGAGATATCAATACAGGATATTATGTCACACCATGTTTATGTTGTGTTTCCGTTTATTCCAAGTTTAAGGCATGTTTGTGTCCAATTACACCCGTGATGTAATTTCAGATGCAAAAGGCATGGACCGTAATGAGTCATGTTGACTGAATAAAACTAATGTTGGCTGAACAGATTTTTTTATTATTATTATATATGGAAGATTGACTGAGAAACTTAGAAAATTCAGAGCCAATCAGTATTGTGAGCCATGTAATAGTTTTTGTCAATGTAATGAATGGTGCATCTATTTGACTGGCAGAAGCCAAGTATCTCTAAATAAAACTGAATACTAATATTTGTTTTAATCACTGATATTTATAAATGCTACCAGTGGAGGCTCTTGGTAATCATTAAACTAAGTGATCTTATTCTAATTCAACCTTTCACCTCCTCCTCCTCTTCCACAGTATTCCCAAACCAGTCCCGTTAATTTATCTGTTTTGCTCACTGCCACTAACCACAACAAATGCAGTGCAGCCTCAACGATCAATGGACCCCCCCATCCCCTACAGAACACATCACTACATATGTGACATACAAAGCCAACTGATCCAGTCTACACACTTCATGCAAACTTAGCATTAGAGACTACTCCTCTACCAAAGCGTGCTTTGGTAATGTTGTCCCACTTTCCATCACCATAGGTAATAAGTCTGACCCTACATAATGTTCTAAAACTTTTGTTGCATTTTCCCATGTCCTGCAGATGATTGGTTTATCTATCACATTTATCATGTTTCTTGATGGTTGTGCATGCAATCATTTTCAAAGGGCATTTCCTTATAACTGCCCCATTTTCCTATCTGATACTACATTACAGATGTTTTGTCAGTCACTCCTTTATTCTATTTTAGTTTTTTGTGTCATAATCCCACTATTAACTGTTGTCAAGCCCTACTGAGGTAGCTGCACATCCTACATGTCTTTCATCTGTGCTTTGCACACCCAGTAAAATGAAGTGTTGCTTTCTGCAAGGAATTATACTACATTACATTATGATATTTAGGAGACTGGGTACCCCTGGTGGTTATCCCTGCATTATAGTATTCAAACCACTAGGTGGTGGTATTGCATTAGTCATAGGATTACTGGCAACAATAACTTTAGAATTTCTAATAAGCATAAGGCGGGGATTATCACTACCAAAATATCAAACCCTGTAATGATTCACAAATTATACATCTAATAACTTATACAACAGTGATGATGACCATGATGGTGATTGCTTGTTATATTGGGGTATCTAAATGAGCTGCTCCTTTCTTCTATCTGATATTACCTAGAGTACATTATACATGTACTGTCAAACACTTTTTAATTCTATTTAAGTTTTATGGGTCATAATCCTGCTTTTAATTTTTGGTAAGACCCACTGAGATGGCTGGATTTCATGCATTTCTTCAATCTGTGCTTTGTGCTCCTAGTAAAATGTTGTGTTGCTTCCTGCAAGGCACAGTACCCCCTGCTGCACTGTAAACTTCAAACCACAAGGTGGTAGTGTTGCACTGACAATGAGATAGTTAAGAACCTCTAATAAATGCTATGATGATAATGACCATAATGATGATTGCAAATGTAATACATGTTTTATGTCTGGATGAGACAGAGTTTGGTTTAGTTATATTGAGATATCTGACTGATTGACTTATTGCACAGAAATGTATCTCATGGGATAGCCATAGCATCTGAGGAATATGATAGATATAGACATGGTGCAGGAACAAATCTGAGAGCGATATATTGATTAGTGGGCTCTGGTATGCAATGTAGCGATCAATGGCCTGTTAATGTGCCATAAAAAGGTACATGTGCAAGAAACAAACATTTATGTACTGATAGTAGGCAAGATTGGAAAACAAGGATACACCCTGTGGACATTGGGCTGTCATGGATTTATAGCCTTATTCATAATCAATTTACTGATTCACTGGGTTAGGGACATCTGGTCTCAGCTTACATGAGGTCATGAAAGCAGTTTCAGAGGCAGCTGGAAAAAAAAAACAATCAGTGGATCTGTCTGAGAGGATGTGGCCCAAGGTATTGAAATTCATCTCATTGCTAAGATATTCTATCCATAATATGAGGGCATAGAGTCAGAAGTCTCACCTCTCATAAACTTGTCAGATGTTATTGTGCATGGTGTCAGTCCAGCAGTTTTGGCAGTCCCTGGAGAATATGATTGTTGGCACATGGTAGTTTTTGAACCGCTAACCTGGCCCTTTCAAGGCAGTGTGATCACCCACACCCCATTATTCTGTGGCTGTTGAGATTGATGGAGATTATGTGCCGAGATGCTGTGGGTAAGGTGTGAACCTAAGTGTGTAGTGTAGCGCAGTGGAGGTGGATTTAGGTCTGATCAGGGAGAGAGAGAGAGAGAGAGAGAGAGAGAGAGAGAGAGAGAGAGAGAGAGAGGAAGAGTGTATTAAGCCAGTATTGGTCATTTGTTGCTCGTCTCAGTGTGGTTATGGGCCACTTCACAGCGTTCACGAAAC
>OMKZ01034009.1:13879-31723 GCA_900302535.1 Neoniphon sammara | reverse complement strand
ACATGGCTGTTCCACCTTTTTACTATGGAACACCTTGAGTGTTTCACTTCTGTCATGTGGTATGTTTGGGAACTGGATGTAAGCTATTTTTCTCAGTTGTATGAGGAAGACCACTACGTTTCGATAGTGTGTAGATGATTGAGTTGCCATATATAATATAGGCTAGATCTTTCTGTGTCCTGCAACATTTTGACAAGGCAACATGGACAAGGCTGAAACTTTACTCAAAGAGCAGCATCTTAGGGTGAGTTGATACTGCAGTGGTCATCACATTGATTCTATATTTGGATATGTAATGCATGAGTGATCATAGACTGAGCTATGATCATTCATTAATGTTGTTCAAATGTTTTTCTGGCAGATAGGGCCTGAAAACAGTTATTTCTCCATTTGTACAGCAGGAGAGATGAATGCTATAACCTATTGTGTCATTCTAATTGTAGCCACATGCCTGTCTGTAGGCTATCACAAAAAGGGAAAGTGGTTTCACTCAGCTTTTTGAAGCATCACTTGTTTTCTCTCACTGTTAAAGTGGCGTTCCAGGCTTCAGCCAAAGGGGCACAGACAAATGGGTTCAAATCAAAACCTCATGGGGCTGTTTTCGTGAAGGACATTCATTCACTGGCAGTGGACACATCAGGCCTGATTTCCTCATAGGGTTCCTGATAGGCTGTAAACGGCCCGGTGTTAGACACAGATTTCCTCTGCTTTTGGATTCCGTCTAGAGGCCCCCAGGATCTAGCCTTGTCCCCTGCTGCTCGCTTGACATTCAGTGCACTTCTAGGGCTGAAACCTGAGCCAGTTTGTTTCTCTCTGACAATGTGTCTGAGACGGAGGGGTCTCAGACACAGGCAACGGGGGCGCAGGGATCCTTACTCCACCATCTACTCCTACACTTGCAGTCATTGCTGCCCACCTGTCAACTCAGTGATACCATTCCAACCACATTTTCTCTTGACCTCTTTCTCTGACCTCCAAGGGGGTCGGGCAGTGATGAATGGATCCTTCTCTGATCTGAAGGCCTCACACACACCACAGGGGGTGAAGAGGAAAGGAGAGCAATAGGAATGAGGGGGTAGATTGAAATGGTGTTTCTGCAATTGACTAGCAAAACAGTGAACCCACACAGAAAAGATGTAGGATCACACTGACTGATGCAGGCTGTGCAAATTTAGGATATTTGCAGTTATCCAATGGACAGTAAAAAGTATTTTGAATGACACTCTGTGAGCCGACTACTGCAAACCTGCCTCTGTTTTTCACATGAGAGACCTCGTGTTGAACGGGGGTTACTCAAAGCTAATCTTTAAACTCGAGGTAGAACAGTTCACAGACCTCATGTTGGAATGTACCTTGGTTTTCAGGCCATGATTCAGTATGTCACAGTATGGTACAGTGGGGGAAATCTCTTGTAACTCTTGTAATTTAACACTTTGATCTTTCAAATTTATAGATTAATATGCTTGAAAAATTAAAATGCAAAATCTACAGATATAAATCCATTAATTGAACTGCTCATTTGTGAGTATCTCACAGAGCATTGCCTGCAAAAATGAGATGATCTGCATAGACATTAAGTAGAGTTATGGTGTATATCATAGAAAAATTAAAGTCATAGGCTAATCCTTGATAGCTTTATATAAACACATTAACTCAGTAGTTACAAAGGCAAAAGACATGACAGTAACGGATACACTGTTTCAAATAGCCAGTTTCAAAATGATCTCTGGGAAGTGCAGGCCAAAAACACATCACCAATGAGCGCTTAGCACCACAGATGTTGCCCGAATATAAAACCCAAGATTACCAATTTCATGTTTAAAGCTCTCCTTACATTACAGTTTAATCAACTAACTATGATCATAATGGCTATATTGTTATAGTTTCAGTTCTTCAAATCTTGTTTTCAGTAAGTTGCTGGGTGTTGATGGGCTGCAGTGATGCTAATAGGTCGAGAGCGTGGTACATTGGCTTCCCTAAAATTGAACTGGAAAGGCTCTTCTCCATTTCAGGCTCTGTCCATAAGTGAATGACTCAACATTTCCCCTCACGGATTGTTGAGGCCTCTAATCTTTAGGCACCGTCTCTTCTGTTATTTGTAAGGGAAACCCCTCATCAGTGCCGTGACATTGGAAATTACACTGTCGTGGAACCTCAGTCACACGAGCTGTAGCATAAGAGTTACCTCTACCTTAAAGCTTTACCTGCACTCCCAATTCCCACTGTGCTGTAGTACATAACTGTCATTTGTTTGCCTTTGCCCTTGACATGCTTTCAGACCCAAATGAACAACATCCACTTCAGATAGTCCAAAGTACAACACAGGGATGCAGCGAGCTTGCTGATATCACTCAGGGCATCTTGAGAGTGTGTCAGATAAGAAAGAGATAAACTCGCATTCTACCTTGATGAGAAACAAATGAAATATATTAATATAATTTTGGCCACACTTATGCTTGATTATTAAAAAAAAAAGGTGTTGAATTGGGGAAGTTTTACTGGAGTGCTTGATGTTCACACATGCTCACATCATTGTTGCTTAGCAACCTAAACAGGCAACAGGAACTATTTATTTGGTTTGAAATGAGCTCAACCCTGCATGTAGAAACCAGCCAACAAGCAAAGCAAGCAACCCACTTTGCATAAGGAAATGATTTAAAATAATGGCACCCAGGGACACTCTAAGGTCAACCAATTCTTTCTGATTCTGTCAGGTATCAAAGTCTCTCTCATGATTAGATGTATACATGCATTTATGGTAGGACGTCACTTAAGATCAAACATTTCAGTCCTTTTTCATCCCTTTCAGTTCCTTCTGGCTGCAGAAATATAAAGTCCTCAGAGTTCCAGATTTCTTCACTGTTAGTCTGAGTGTTATTAATAAATATCAAGATATAAATCTCAGAAGTCTAAATTTTTCCACCCTGGTTATATAAAGCAGGCCCTTGTCAAAGAAAGTAGGATTGTTTTGGCCTGCTGAAACAAGCAGTCTTTCATTAGCATCTTTTTGCAGTAACCTCAATACAATATCTGAAGCAGTTGTCACGAAAGTGTTATGGTTAATATATTTAGCTGTTGACACCATCATGCCTTCCAGTGACCATATTCGGCAGTAAGTGCACTTTGACATTAGTTTGAATGTTTATTCTTAGAGGAAAAGGGGTTCTTGATTGGTCTCTTGAGAGAAATAGTTGTTGCTTCATTGTAGTTTGCTTGGAGGTAAGTCACTTAATGTTAAGCCAGAAAGGAAATGGAAGTAGAAACAGGAAGTTGTTGCAATGGCTCATTTTTGGAGGAATCTTTTAGCACATTTAAAATGACTCAAAAAGGTGAGCCATTTGCTTTCTTGTGTGATAATGAAATCAAAGGAAGTTTATGACCAAACTGTAAACAAATTAGTCATAAGCCTCAGAAAAAAGGGGCATGCTACTTCTGTCACAGTTGAGGTCTTTTTTTCTCTCCCTGAATTCTCATCATTCTTAAGGGATACCAGATGTCTGCAGGAGAAAGGGTGGATGCCATGTAAACCTTCTTTTATGACTACTTGATGTGAAATGATTCAAGGCAATAATGACCGTTCACTGAGTCAGTTAAAGTACACATATTTGTCTCCCACTGAGTAAAATCTTTGGCCTTCAAGAAAAATCCAGTCACCACTGCCTAAACAATATTTTTTGCAGCTTCCATTGCTTCCATTGCAATGGATAAATTAAGCTCGTATTTCTTGTGAAATAAATAAGAAGCCTTTTTTAATATCCCTGCCACTGAATTGCAGTCTTATAGATCTGTGAAATGTATCATTGTGTCACAGTCTTTTTACTGCAAGAGCCCAATACAACATAATCTACTGGATTGCAAAACTTATTTGGACCATGTTGTGAACAAGAAATACCTAGTTCAATATTGCAGTATATGTCGTTTGTGGATATTTATAAATGTGTATAGTGCTAGACAGACAGACATAGATAGATGGACAGACAGACAGATATGCCTCCAAGAAGGTGGAGATTAACTGTAGCAACACATTGTTTTGCAACAGTAATTTTCTGAATAACTTCCTCTGTTGAGAAGAGCCATCTTTACTCACATAGCAGCACATAGAGTTAGAAGACACATATCAGAATGTAGAGCACGTGCTTCCAGAGAGTTCAGAGAACTGAGTAAACGTTAGACAGGCAGTCAGTAACATCACTCCACCTGGTGGTCTCAGCTCCTTTTATTTTTCATGTTAAAATGAAAGTATGTGTCACATGTCCTCAACTACATACATTTCTCAAAGGAAATGTATGTTAACCTTTTAGAGCACCTGCTTAAATGCTTTTGATGTTTATAAGACAGTAAAGTGTACAGCCGTAAAATCCTTGTGGGCTGTTTGCTAGTTTAAGTGGTGTTCTGGTGTAAATTGACATACCAGTAATTTTTTCCTCATCTCCATGGTATAAGAGGTTACTTTGTTATTTCGTTAGAGACTCAACATGATATTTTTCCTGTGTAAAATCTAACTTCGAACATCATTCTGAGTGCAAATGCACATAGATCAAATTATGAGTGAGTGACTTAAGCTTTCCATAAATTCGCCTAATGTACTATTAAATCTAGAGAACATCTCTGCACAATGATGCCATGAACTATGGGATCCATGTGGTAACATGACTAGATCATACAGCCTAAATACATTGTACTGGATTCAAATAGCGACCCAGCTCATTCGCCAGCCCAACCATAGCAATCTGCGTGGCTTATCATTTCTCTCTGTAATATGTAGGGTAAATGAGTTGTACACATTGCTAAGAAGGTATGCACTGTTGTATTGGCAACTTAAACAAATAGGACCACACACTCTTGTTTACCTGGAGAGGGTGACTGCTTGAAAGACAAGTGGTCTGAGACCCAAAATAGAAATGGAGTACATGGTTTGTACATAGCTGGGTGGAATCCTACTGGGCTACAATTTGATTGCCAAGGGAGTGATTTGACTCTTGTCATCTGAAGCTGAGTTATTAAGCTGTAGCTCTAGTTAGGGAAAGTGTCACTGTAAGAAGAGAGGCCTTGCTTGACACTCTCAGAAAAAGTCAGTGGGTCAGGTCTATTTATGAACTGAAACTCTAAGCTAGAAACACACTGGATCGCAGTGTAGAACACACCAAATGTAAAGATCTTTGTCCATGTCCATCAACCAAGACTTTAATGTTTGCCATAAGACTTCATTATATCCTAGTGCTGTGCATGCGCCTTCCTATTCCACAAAGTCCACAGCAGCTACAGTTTAGTGTTTGATACCAGTTGCTATGCAGTTGTGGCAATCATGAAGATGAAGTGTGGCAATCACATGTATAGTAAGGTACTATTTTGACCAGTTGCAAGAGAATATGTTATTGTGTTCAAATCATGTCAATTCGGTAGACAAAATTCATAGGCTACTCCCTGAGACACGTCATCGCTACACACAGCTGGAGATTCACCTGAGCTATGTAGTATCCAGTCTATCTGTGGACATTTGACACTCTGAGCAGGGATGCCATTTGATACTAAAGTCAGTGTTAGCGGACCACCCTTGCCCGTTGACATCCATCATGCTCAGTGTGACCACTAACCTACAGGTGAGATGGATGGGTTGTACCGACTTAAAGTGGAGACAATCACTGCCTTCATTAAAAGGTGGAGCCATTTGTAAACTAATTATGTAAACGATAATCACCCCCAGCTGGTGCCACTGGACTGCTGTGGATTAATTTCAGCGACCGCCATCACTACTCCATTCGCGTCAGCCATCCAGCTCCATATAACGCTATCAAGATTACATCTCCTACTAAGAGACGGCTTACCTACAGGAAAAGCTGGACTGCTTCCAACTTCTTCCTTAAATGGACCAGTGACGGCATTCGGCCAAACCTGTCGGCCAATAGCTGTGCTTTAGCAGGTTTCCAGTCTGTCTCCATATCATTGTGCTCCTCTCACGTCAGGCATATTCTAAAATTACCAACTGTTCTCTGTAATTCCAGAGAATGTGTTATATAAGAATTAAAGAGCTTTGTCTCCTGAAAAGAACAAAAACAGCTCAACAAGAACAATGGCTAATGTGTGTTTGCTGGTCTGGCAGGAGTAATCCACCGAACAGCGGCCTCCTATTGGGTGGCAAAGGTAGTTACAAGGATGGTGTAGTAATCAGATTAATGACAGCGTCGAACTTAGTCATTTAATCATACAGCCCGTGGTCATGCAGGGGAATTGCTGGTGAAGTTCTGTGCTGGTTACAACCTTTCTGGCATCGCTATTCTTTCCATTTTTGGTTCTGACAGCATTTCTTGTACTTTGATTGACCCTCATTGATTGAGTTCACCCCTGGATTAGGCTTTTCTACATGATGTCTTTGGATCCACACTTGGATTGTGTAATTTTATGAAGGATCTCATTTCTCAGCTTGATCAAGACGTCTTCTCTTGTTCTACCTCACTCTTCTGAAATGGAATAGCTTCCTCCATGGCTCCCTTTTTCTGCTGCATTACCACATGACAGCTGTAATCATGTTGCGCAGGCGAAGTGAATTTTTCGTTTTCCTGGACAGTGTTCGCGCTGTGAGATCGGACTCCAACGAGAATGATGGGCCCCAGCTTAGCCCGTTTGAAGAGTACCTGCAGGTGCTGCTGCAGATGAAGATGACCAGTGCTGTAAGTGAGCAGAAAGGGATGGTAGCCCCCATGTGAGCCTATAAAAAATACGATAGTGGATGCATACTGAGCTCTAAAGCATTATTCTTTGTGCTGAAAAATGCCAATTAGCATTAAGTGCAACAAAGGCTATGTACTACAGTGAAGCCTAATGTACAGGCCAACCACAAAATATCTGCAGCTCATTAGGCTATGCAGTGTGGAAGCTGCTGTTCAGTGCTACCCGCATGAACTGACTACATACCATTGTACCATACAGCCACAAAGCCGTTTCAGCTTTGTGAATTGAAATCAGCTTATTGGTCTTTCACAAGGGCAGTGCCTAAAAGAATGGTGTTGTAAAAGTCTCTTTTCGACTTCCATGAATGAGTCGACCACCCTTCCAGTTACTGTGACTCACAACTGAGAGGCAGCAATTTCCTGTTGCTCAGCCACGGCGGGAGGTTAGTGTTGCTAGTGTAGTGAGCTGACAGCTCTGGCTTACCATTTATCATCCCTGTTTACTGACAAGGACAGAGGTGGGGTGGATTATAGTCTTCAGTAACCAAATAGACAACCAGGGTCATGCACAGGCACACACAGGAGAAAATGTTGTATAAACGCAGAAGAATGATACAGCAACACACACTCTAAACTTTCAGACCAGCTGGGGCGTTGTTTCTATTAATATCTGCACAGCATGCAAACGAGCTCTAGTACACATAAGGCTACACACTGCCCCCAACAGCTGTTCATATTTTGTGTGTATGTGTGTGTGTGTGTGTGTCTGTGTGTGTTTATCTGTTCATTCAGCGGGCTGTTTTGCATAGACTACAACTTGTAAAACTGGACATGAACACCACACAGTTGATGTTTGATGGCTAAAATATGATGTAGATGTAGGCATGTTTGATATTTAACCACACTGCAGTCAGCCAGGACTTAATCCATCTATTAGAACCCAAAAACGGAAGCCCAAAACTCGAATCTCGTGAATTAAGATTATTAAGATTATTTTTGACATTGGCTTAGTTTTTTACTTGTGGAAATTATATAGGCCTCTCACATAAAGAAGTGAAAGTGATTGTTTGTTAAGTTCCTTTCAACCCTTTATGACACAAAGTGAAATTGTTGAAGGCTAGGATCTGCTGGCCCAGCACGTGATCGTAAGTTTGTGTCTGTGTGTGTGTGTGTGTGTGTGTGTGTGTGTGTGCACATACATGTGTGTCTGTGTGCAGCTACTGTCCCTTTTCCTCTGACTACCCTCTGACACAGGGGTTACAGAAGGCTATGGAGGCATTGTTCCTCCCCACTTTCTTGGACAAAGCCTCGTGTGTGTTCAAGAGAGGGTTTGGAATCTCCCCTAAATATTTGTTCTTGTGGCCGGACGCCTACTGTCGTGAGACACGGTGAAGAAACGCATTGACCGACTCGTAGACAAAACCAAATTTCATTGTCTTGCAGTGCTTCGCCGAATACAGAGCTCCTCTGAGGCCTCTCTGCTGTGTCGTCTCAGTCCTGGCCAGTGAGGGACAGTAAGGGAAAGGCTTTGGATAATCATTAAAAAAATAACCACAGAGCATTAGATATTTTCAGCCGCTCTGCTTCATTGGACCAGGCAGGACTGCTTTTGCTAGAACAATTGGACTTGCTGTTTATTACTGACATTGGCAATATCCTCACAGCCCTAATGAACAGTTCAGGATGAATGCAGTTTCTTTCCCTCACTTCTCATTCTCCCCGCAGTTTTGAGTTTGTTAACTAATGCGAATCCAGATCCAACTCCAGGCTTTTGTTGAATAACTTTTCTCATGGAGGAAAATATGAAGATCACACTGAAATTCTCTTTTCACTCACCAGATCATATAGGCTTAGCCTTAGGTATGGCATTTCCTTTATTCCATGATCATTTCTCATGTAAAACTCACTTCTCTTGTTATAGACAATTAATGAGTTATGTAATGGACTGTAAATTCACTTTGACATGCTCATGGGACAGTGGTATGTGTTGGAGATCAGTATAGTGTAATAAACATGTCCAGCAGAAAAAACCAATGCTATCTCAGGGCACAGATAGTTTGAGCACAAGCCCACACCCCCAACCTAACACAGTGTCCTTGCTCTTTGGTCAACACATTCAGCCGCTGATAAAAAGAATGCCTGGCTTGGACAAAAGCATCAATAGTGCTCTAGTCCCATTGTCCTCCCTTCTGCACAACATCTGTCCCCTTGGTCACCCTCCTCTGGTGCGACATCTGCTCTTCTCTTTCTGAACAGGTGCCCCGTCAGAGGCTAAACTCTATGGAGACAGACCACTCACAAAGCTTGAAGCTAAGTTTTGAAAAGTTGAAACTTAGTTTTGAAAGCTTGAAGCCAAATTTGAAGCTCAATTTGGAATCTTTGCAGGAATCTTTCATATTTTGCATCAAGAGCATTTTGCATGCTCAAAGAAAAAACAAAACAAAAAAACATCTTGGTAGTATAGTCTACTCATCAAATACCCATCAGTTAATGTTTTTATTACTTTTATGAAGTTATGCATGTAAACACTACAGTAGTGAGTCCTGGGGTTTCTGTCAGCATTATCTTGGTTTATCAGTATGTAACTTAAAGTTTTGTCACCTTGATGTGTAAACAGTCATACACCTCCATCCATGCACCACAGAAACTGAAGAGGTCATTCCAGTGGTCAAATGCTCTTACTGTAAATTGATGAGAGTGAGGTATGTAGGCTTGTCTAATATCAATTTGTGAGAGAAAACTAGTCTAAATGCCCGCTGCTATCAAATTCAACATATCATTTCACACTGAAACACTGAAAATTGTAAGATTTAAGGAAAGTTATTTTAGGAAAGTTAAAATTACATTAGAAAAACTCAGTTGCGTTCATATTGCATTGGGTTATGTTTGTCGATGTTTGTGTGATTGATATAAAGTCAGTGACAACAGAATACTGAGTCTGTATTCGTCTTAGTGTAACCAGCAACCAGACTATACGTAGCAATAATTTACAAGATTTACGAGGGGTTATTTTTACCCATAAATATTCAAATTAATTATAAAGACCAATTTTATTTGTGTACACATCATTTTTACAACCATAGAACCTCAAATCCAAGTTCACAGTAGTTTCAAGTATTCAAAACTTGACTTGAATCCTTGTCAGTGATCTCGCTCCATACGCTGTGGTAACTAGCTATGGCGATATGCTGCTATTTCTCAGTACTCTTGCTTGTTTTCAGAAAGACCAGCATGCTGTATGTGTATCAGTTTTTAGAATCTCATGCTATATATGTCATATATGTGAGACTGTGTGTGTGTGTGTGTGTGTGTGTGTGTGTGTGTGTGGGTGTGGGTGCATCATTACCCATTTGGTTATGTGTGGTATGACTGAAAAGATCATAAATGGTACTTCCTTTAACAGATGTTCAACAAATTAGTAAGTGACATTTCCGATTATTATCTCTTTCCTGTGCATTCCCCTCAGTTGCCCTGTGAAACAGCTCTCTTGCTCCTGTTCTCGTGTTCCTTTAATGGCGTATTGATTTCTTGCTGTGATCCTCAAACTGATCTCTCAGCAGAGATGGTGGACATGTATTAAAACAAGAAGGCCTCTATTCATGAAACTCGGCGGTAACAACGTTGTGCAACGCAAAAAATGTGGTACTGTAATTTGAAATGATTCATAAATTTACCGTGGTGGTGCCTATTCCGCCTTGCCAGAGCAAGTGGTATTTTTTGTACAGTGGTGCGCTTTGATGAATCACTTACAGAAAATGCAAATGATCAGAAGGGGGTGGTTGTGCCAAATAAACGTGAAGCTTGTAATCCCCATTTATGAAGAGGGAAAATGCCTACCTCCATGGTCTTACTTACTCACTACTGTATGATCTTACTAACCGTGCTGATGATTAAGTGTCACATGGAGCAAGTTTCTTCTGAGGTTTAAAACAAAACATTACTGGTATCCCCAGGCTTGTTCTGCTGTGCATCTGTTCACTTTGCTGAAACCAATGAATAGCTGCGACTTGCCATTGATTACTGGTAACCCAATGACTTTCTCCTTTTAAATATTCTGAATCAGTGATTTCGTCATCCTTCTCTAACTGTCCCTTAAATGACAGGTGACCATGTCAGATTTTTTTTCTCATTCTGAACTGGTCTGTGTTCTTCCAGTGCCCCTCGTCATAATTCAACATATTAGGCTTACAGGTGTATTGTTCTTTTCCTACTAAAGTTGTGAGTTGGCAGCATTTTGAATTGAGACAAAAAAGGAACATCACCACCAATCTCAGGAGGCATGATGTGCCAAGGATTTTTATTTTTATTTTTTTTCATGAAGTTGTTTGGGTTATCCTGTATCGTTCCCTCAAAGAAGATCAAATTCTCAAGATCATGTTCACATCACCTTCAGTAGCACATAATGGGAGTACTGCTGCTCTCTACTGCCTTCTGTGGTACAAATGGGAAGGACTGGGAGTCATAATAACTCTTTGCTCACTCTAACTGTGATAGTTTATGAGGTGCATTTGATGTCAAACATCACTGAAATTTTCTCTCAGTGAAAGATAAAGAGACTGTTCAGGATATTAGTAGCCAGTGTTTTTAAGCTTTTTGCACAAATAAAAATTATCATAGCCCTCATATAGTGATCATAGATATCCCTGTCCAAACAGAGTTTTCCAGAAATTTACAGGGTGCACAAACCAGTATAAAAGAGTTAGACATTTAAATTCCTTAGCAGCCTGACATACTGTATATGCCAGCTGCTGTTTTGATAGTCCTCCTAATAAGGATATGAGTTTATCACAGCTATTATAAATATTTGGGACTTGTTTTTTTTTTTTTTTCAACAGCCAACAAGAACAACTTAAACCATGAAATACTTGAATATCCCAAATAATAACTGAATTATAAATGTGATCAATGTCATATATGATTTTCTTTCTATATTCTTACTGCAGAGCCCTTTATGATTTTGATTTTCAGATTTATTATGATTTTCATAACACGGCCAGTATCCAACATGTGCATAATTGGAAAGCAGAATCAATTCTGTTGGTGTAACTCAGTCAGAGGAGAGCCTTTGGCCAGATCATTAAATATGGCACAGATATGACCAGGCCATATAGGATTAATACCATACTCTTCATGCCTTCATCAATCTCATCCCTCCCAAAAGCTTGTCCTCAAATGAACAAGATGCTGTGCCTACTGTGCCTCTGCTGTGACAGTACTGCACAGGGAGAAAAGAGGATCCGTCTTATTGGAGGGATGCAGCGAGAATGGGGCCGATCAAGGGATGTGATCTGCAATTCTATCTAAATAATATGCATTAGTTGGGATTAACTGGCAATCCAGTGCATTAAAAATGCACTAATCTACATCACTAGTTGGGAAGGGTGGGAGGTCAGGAGGCTGATCCTTAAACAAGCATGTATTTGTTTTCTTACAGTGAATGGGCAGCCTATATATATTTAGTACCTATTAAGTGTCTCCTTTGTTCTCCGTTTGAAGCCTTTTCTCATGTCCTGGATAAAAAAAGGACTCAGCTACACTGTCCTATTTATTTTCCTTCGTGCACTGTTACAATAGTATATGCACTACAGTGAATGGGATGTGTCCTGAAATAACAAGCAGAGTGCTGGTTCCTCTCCTGAAGGGACCCCCCTCCTACTCCTTTTTGCAGCAACGAGGTCAGGTGTCAAAGGTCACACATGATAGAATGGTAGTGAGCTGGAGCAGGAGCTGGATTTAGTATGTGGCACAGGGGCCATAGGAGGGAGGTCTTACAAAGGCCATACTTGTGTTTTGATCATGAATGTAGTAACTGTTTAGCTAAATGTGAAAGAATAACTGTCCCTGTACCACTGGACAGAACAACTAGAGGAACTTCACTCATGTGAAGGCGGCTTACCCGCTGGGTCATGTAGTCATGCGGTTACCACTAATAAACCTTGTCTTCTGTCTTTGAAATTTGAGTTTGTGATCTTGTGTCAAGATAGCTGGCAGACATTAAATGTAAGCAAAGCTGCAATGAATTTAATGTGAGAAAAACAAACGACCCAAAAATACATGTTCTGCAGCTACAAGCCTTTGTGTGAGTGGGCTCATATGTCATATGCAAGTTGTTGAATACGATCTATCATTGATGGATAGAACTATTTTGAATTCATCATTGGGTTGTCCTTACCACCCACAAAATTAAATGGCCCAGTGACCAAGATGATGTACACATAGTTTGGCATTACCTCCGTTAATTCAAATATGTTAAATCTAGATTCTCTTTCTTTAGTTCAGATTTAATCTAGCAATTGATCATGGACATTAATGACACCATTATCAAATGACAAAGTATAGCCTAATTTGCCTTTCAGCTAAGATATCCACACTTAATGTAGTTTGTAAAAATCTGTGATATTCAAATCTGACAACTCTGACACATTCTTGTGTGCATCACTGCGTCTGCCCAGATTTGGGCCGCCCACAAATAACAATCAACAGCGTTGATTGAATGCATGTGTACATTATAGGCAATGAACTGAAGAAGCCATGAAGTTAAATTATGTCAAAATATTTGCAAGAAATAATGGCTCTCAACATAAAATGACAGCATAGCATAGGCTTGATGTTTTCCTCACAAAAATCTAGTGTTTATTTAGCCATCTTCTTGAATAAGGTTCATCTTCTTTTTTTTGTGTAGCATTTTATAAATTAGAGGGCCAAGGAGACAGGAGACCATCCTTCACTCAGAAGACCTGGAGTCAACAGTATCCCTAAGATTGAAATAGCTTCTCATACGCTGTTGTTTTTTTTGATGTTTTCCTCACCATAGTTCATAATTTATTAATTTGCACTCTTCTCTTGTAGCTGGGGAGTTACCTAGTGGATGAATTTTCCATTTTACTGGAACAGCTGTCCTGTGTATCTCACTAGACGTTAACAAAGATGCATGAGTTCATAATGAGTCATCACATCATGTATCTTAACCTTTATGTTCTGCCTTTACTTAGAGATATTCTGAGTTTGCATGAAATTCCAGTAAAGGGGATTGTGGCATTTGTTTGGCCAACAATAGAGCAATACTATACCAAAGTGCCCCCTCAATTTAATCTCCTCTCATGTAATCCCGCCTCTTCTTTCATCTCTTTTTCTTTCAAGCCCCCTCCCTCTGTTTTTCCCCTCCTCTTACATCCCACTTCTTTCACCTTACGCCTGATGGAGCATTCAGCTTGAATGCTGGGAGGCAGCCGTGGCCTCAGATGCACAGTGTGTATGCGTGTGTGTGTGTGTGTGTGTCAGTGCTGCATTGCTTCCTCCCCTGCTCTCTGGGATTCTCCCTGCTTCCAGACAATCGGGAATTGCTCTCTCTGATTGCGCTGCTGTTCGGTCTTTGTGTGTTTGCGTGGGAGTGGGTCAGTGGACATAGTCCCTCACCTACACACACTCCCATAAAGGGTCACCAGAATCTTCAATCTTTGCTCAAATCGGACACCTGGGAAGCAGTTTTGTGGATACTCTCTCTAACCTAACCTCAGTGCGTCTGCCATACCAGTTTGGATAAGGAACGGTTGGATGGACATTGTTTGGATTTGGATATTGAAAAGGCGTGCATGTTCCACGTCAAGGCATACTGAATAAGATGGTGCCCCTGCAAAAAAGGGTAATCTGATTTGTCTGTGTGGAGAAATGTGCATTATAGAGGAGGAGGGCTTTTGTGCATGCCTGTGTACTGTGTCTGGGTGCAGTGACGTGTGCTGATTGTAGTCTGTTTTTGGTCCAGTTGCTAATTTTGAAACCTTCAAGAGTGGGCACTGCCCCGTGTTAATGAGGTAAATGCTGTGAATAAATTTGATTGCTCTAATTGGCACGTTGGCCTGACAAAGAGCAAGCCCTTGGGGGTGAGCAGAATAGAGAAGGTGTTGCATACGAACAAGAACAAAGTGGGTAAAAGGTGTGACGACAGTGAGAGTAAGACAGAAAAAAACAAAGAGTGAAAAGGCTAAGGAATGAGTCTTGTCTCTTTATTTCCATATGGACCAGTGACTGTTTTGTTTTATCTTGCTACTCTCCTGATGAGTGGATCACTGATGAATGATTGCTCATTGAAACCGAGTAACAATGTAGACTGGAAAGCCCCTTTCACTGAAAGCACACTCCATTGTTTTTCTTGAATAGTTCAATTAGGAATCATATAGTGTCAATACAATAGTCTGTATTCAAAAGGTCTGCCAGAGCTTTTATCATGCTCCTTTATGAAACATGATGTGGACCGGGCCCAGGCTGTAATATAACATTGAAATTCCTTTTTATGTGTGTTGTAGCTGCAGTGAAAGACTATGCTCACTGTAAAAAAATCACCTCAGGTTGATGAGCAACAGTGTATATTTCTTGAACCTTCCCTTGCCACAGACCGCTTCCTGTGTCTGTTCATGTCTTATACCAAAATGTGCTCGGTACAGAGATACACGTAGCAGGCGGCGTGTGCAGAGTAACGTAGGCTCTGACAGTCAGAAGAGTTTTATCTCACAGCCACCTCAGTCTCACTCTGTTGTACCAGTCGAGCTGTTTTATTGAGTTCAGGAAGACTCCAGAAATGGTAGAGGAGAGGATGGGGGACTGTTGGAGCTACACCAAGGTCATTTCATGTTTCATCTTTGTAATTTTACCAAAGCTGTCCTATCAGCATGGTTTGGATAAAACCTGTATGATCAGTAGTAAAAGTTAGCTGTGTTACATGTGGAAAATGCTCTTTGAGATCCTTGGTGAAACTGTGCAGTATCTGTGGTGCAGAAGACAGGCTTGAGGAAGATCTTATTGATCGAAACAAGGCCTTTCTATATGTAAGCCAATAAATTTTAAATGTTTGGAGTCTAATACAGTGTGCCAACCATATCTCTCTTTGTATAGTGCAAAAGACAACCATGGCAGTGGTTTTTAGTCTTGTGGAAACCATATTTCACAAGATATGACCTCAGCCTACAAACATCCGTCATGATTTCTTCAGTAGTAACGAATACGCCTGAACAGTTATATTTAGTTATCAGTAAATAAAAGTGTTAATACCTGTTTTCAGAATGGTCTTCACCAAGCCACAGGGAAACACTTCTCTTGAGGTTTATAGTCACTGTGTTTTTATAGTAGAAAATCAAGGGATAAGCTAAGGTCTATCGCAGCAGCTGAGCATCTTGTGTGGACATTGTCTGCCCATATATGTCTGTCCTGTCCATATACAACATTCACAGGCAAACTACAAAATGTAGTTAATAGTTAATAGACTAGAGCCATCTATCCAGAAAAGATAGGTTGAACACAATATCGGTGACTCTTGGAAATATACAAGTAACTGTAATCAGGGCAATTTCAAATAGCGCTACAACTAGGGATGTCACAAGAATTGATACGTAAGTACCAAGACAATACCACATTTTTGAAAACAATACCAGTAGTCAAATATCGAAACTTTCACGGATATTAGTATCAACTACCAAAATTCTGGTATCATGACATTCCTAGCTATGACATATGTGCCTTTCCTTTTAATCAAATTATTTTAACATTTCTTATTTTTCAAAAAGGAAGGGTGTCATTGTACTGAAAATTAAACTTTCATTAATTTATTTGCACAGCGTTTCAGTCATAGTCAGAATCTATGATCACAGTAGGATAATAGCCTGCCTGTTGACTTTTTAGAAAGGGAAATCTAACCTGATTAATTTGAGTAACAATGCTGAAATATTATGGATAGTTGGCACTGCTTGACCTCTTGCTATTTCATCTGTGCTGATATTAGACAAACTGTCAGTACACATGAAGAGCCGCTATAATCAGGAATAATTCTGAATGTTTTTATTTCCTATACTGATTGTTCATTCATCCATTTTTTCCTTGTGCATAGTACATAAACTTTATTTATTTCATCTACATGTTGTTCCCATTCAGCTGTGTTTGCTGTGATGCTAGGAGATAGAACCAGAATTTCTGTTATGGTTCACACAGTATATTTCATATTTCGGTATATTTCATTTTTATTTCATTTTCATCATTGCAGGCAGAGATAATGATTGTTTGCTACTGACTTGTTTTTGAATGACATAATCTCTCTTGTTTGCAGGATCAGTTTGACAACTTGGAGAAGCATACACAGTGGGGCATCGAATTTGTCGAGAGGTACACCAAATTCGTCAAGGAGAGATCAGAGATTGAAACCAACTATGCAAAACAAATTAGGTGAGTACCCAAGCCGACCCATGACCCACACTTAGGTGTGCCGGGCTGTGATTAAGGAGATTGTCTTTCATCCCGACGACTTAGGTTCAGGTGTCCTTGAACAAGACAGTCAGTGTGTTTACATGCACTTAAGCAGTCAGGTTACTCCCAGCGTATATACGGCAGTTGTCCGATTTCTGAAACACCATGTAATAATGTAATGTAATAATGAGGTTAAGGGATTAAACCTGGTTAACACAGGTAGAATTCTGCTGGAGAAACCTGATAAACTCTTAGTCGGATTTCTGAAAAGCTTTGAACATGCGCATGACATGTGCAGGATAAGAGAGCGGATAAGGAAATTGACACAAATGCACACTGTGCGACGCTCAGGAGTCTGTTCTAAATGATAGTATAAGAATACTTTTTTAATGTGTCAATGCTGCCATTGATGAATACACAGAACAACAACAACAACAAAAAACATTTCAGGAGTAGACTGCTGTGCTTCAGTTGACAGTTTGGGGTACCTCTAGGTTGGGGGGAATCTGATTTCTCACCTACCGCATGTAAACTGGGGTTTTGAGTAATCAGAGTAAGACAACACATTAACTGATTTCCTGCATTGCTGATTTCCTGCATTAATCTTAGCACTCAGAGTAATCTGGATCGTTGCGTGCACATAAATGAAGTTGCTGAATCCCTACGAGCTCCAGGGCTGCTGTTCTGTAGCTGACCCTGACCTCTGACCCTGCGGTGGAGCATGGCAGGGATCAATGTATTACATGATCATGATTACATTATATCACAAAAATATATCACACAAAAAAATTTAATTTTCATAGTAGACCTGTTTTACACATAGGGGAAGGGTGAGTACTTATCTGACTCATCTAACTTATCTAACTGTACGGCTGAATAGACAGGCTACTGTCCTCCATCTCTCTCTCTCTCTCTCTCTCTCTCTCTCTCTCTCTCTCTTTTTTTT
>OMKZ01034009.1:0-13709 GCA_900302535.1 Neoniphon sammara | reverse complement strand
GTGTTTCCATAGAGATTAGGTATCAGCAATATCAACCGTAGGTCTGACCCACATTTTTTTTTCCACCAACCACATGTGTTGGCCCGCCCCCCCCTCCATTCCCTCCACACAAACATTCCCGTTTTAGTGCAGTCTCTGATTTTGAAAGACAGAAATGGGAGCGTGACAAGGCCTTTACTGAGAGGAGGGCTCGGGAATCCGTCTCTTAATGCCTCTTGCATCCCAACAACAAGCAGCTGCAGACACCCACCAAATCCACAATCCCCATCCTTAAAGAGGGCTAGAAAGAAGGCTAATTCTCTATATTGACCCCAACCCCCCATTTCTTACTGAAAAACCCGTACCCATCCAATATTGACATAACATCCCCCCTCTGCCAGATCGTCTGCAGCCTAAAATACTCTTCTTTTTGAGGATAAAGTGCTTTACTATTGAGATAATAGGACCAACTGTCTGTGTTTACATGCATGCAGTGTAGCAGTGTACACATAATACCACATTCATACACACTGCACCTCATTCATTTAGCCTAAATTTAGAGTGATATACACCAAAGCATTATGAGATGTCGTGTTTTGTCATTATCATTTCATTATTATTTCATATCACCAAACCTTAAGAATTTCAGACATCAGAGAGCAGAATTAACATTCAACTTAATTAAAAGAAAATGTGGGATGAACACATTCATTCACACATGCACATAGCTGTGCACCCCTTCTACCAGAATTTTGGTTGATTTTTTTTTTTTTTTTTTTTGACTACAAATTGCATAAAATATTTTGCATTTTTTTCTGGCTTGCCAGTTCTTTTTTATTTTCTATTTATGTCTGAATGACATTTCTTAAAAGCCAGATTCCTTTTTTTCTGTTTTCTACAAAATGTTAACGTAGACCAAAATCATGCTTACTGACTGACACTTGAACACATTCAGATACCACATAATCTAATTAATTAGCGTCTGCCCTACAGTATCTTTGACAAAGGAATGAGGAGAGTCTCATATAGCCATGTTAAGATGCCTTTTATTGAACCTTAGGTTCAACAGATGGTGTGGGTGTTTTCATTCACTTTGCTTACACAGAGGGTCCACTGTCACAGTGTAATTTTTTTTTAGTGTGAAATACACACGTACACACACACATGCACATTAGCTCACTTGTCACACAAAGCTAACATGAGGAAATTCGGATTTGCAGAGAGTGGTTATTCAGCCTTACATTTTCAACACAATGGAGATCTTTGTTGCATTTGGCTATACCTCTGGACCAATTATCCTTTCTAATCAATTTAGCTTATTTAAATCAGGTTTAATCTAGCTGGCACTCTCAGCCCAAAACAAATGCAGGGCTGTTAGTTCTCATAAACTATAATGAAGTGTCCCTTTGATCTGCTCTCCTTCTCACTCGTCTGTGATGGAGGGAGATTCCTCCTTCTGTTTGTTCTGTCACCTCTTTTTTTTCTATATCTATTGATGCATTCCTGTGTTGTAACCTCTCTCAAAGATTGAACCAGCAAAGAATAGTATTTATTGACCAGTTTTGCAGTTTAAGTGTGATCTTGCATTTCTCACACAACAGCAACTAGCATGCTTAGCTTTTTCACACAACATGGAATAGCCCACAGTCCTTTGGAAATATACATCACACATAGTTGATAACTACAATCGTGTGCACCGTTACTGTCACCACACCAATCACACTCACCACTAATCCATGATTAATCCTCTTCCACTGCATGGGGGTAAACATGCACAATGGTTCAGTCTAGCCCAGTGCGGTGCAATGCATTAATGCCTCCTCCTCCTCCCCCAGATTCCAGTCTGGCATAATCCATAGTAGAGCAGAGTAAAGTAAAGTCCTGTAAACAAAAGAGACAGAGAGAGGGGGGGAAAGTGTCTGGCTTTACTGTATGTACAATATTAGCCAATATGCAAAGGCATCACACACACACACACAGCAGCAGCACTGATTTAATCCTTCTAATTAAGTCCTATTTACTACCCCAATTTCAGTGTCTTGGTTAAATATGTTATGAGGTGGATGGGTAAATTCATTCTGACATGACATCTGGCCGTTGGTGAGTGAATGTGAGGAAACCAGGACTAATATTAGAGATAGTGTAAGAAGGACAGGAAAAGGGAAAGAAACACATAGATCTGCCCAGCAACAGTGCAAACACCACCAGGGAGGAGAATCATGGGGGATGTGGGCAGAGCGAGCTGGATGGAGTGCAGGCACACATTAGTGTTTTTAACACATGCATTATTCATTTCAGTAGCAATTAAGCATGCACTTTTACAACAAGCTGAAGCATTTAGATTCCATCAGTGAGTGATGTGCTATAGTCTTACAAGTGCAGTGACTTCTGTTTCTCCAGTATTAGCTCTTTAAAACCAATTGACATTGACATTGCATTAAAGAAAATAAACATTTGATATTGACATGAGCACTGAACAGGGGTATTGTGCAGTGTATTTCAATGGTTTACCATTAGTAAAGTTTCCATCAAATGTTTCTCACATTTGGCTCAGAACTTGACATGGCATCTGTTTTTAATGAGAGGTGGAATGAAAGTGAGAGGTATAATTACAACAAAAGCACCATCAGTGCAAGTGGAAAATGACAAAAAAAGTTCACACTGCTTTGGTATACATTAGCTATATTTTCATTTGTTCTGTCTCTGTTAAAACGTAACTGACTTGTCTTGTGTGTGCCAGTTTCATGGTGGAGAGTAATAGATTTGACTGTGCAGAGCTGCACCATCCATGTATGTGCTTGTATGTGTGTGTGTATGTGAGCACACACATATGTACATGCTCATATGTGTGTGTGCGCATGAGTGTTTGCTTATGCGTTAAACCACTTGGTTGTTCATTCTGATTGCTACTTGACCTCATGCTCTTTTAGATAGACAAAGGATCCTTAATGCCTAAGTGTACTATGTACGCTGAAACGCCCACAGAGCATAGTGTGTGTTTATTATGTTGTGTTGACAGAACAGCTGAAAAGGAGAACACCAATACAATTAGGTGGTGAGCATAGTCACAGTCATATCAAAACAAACATGACATGATATACTGCAGCCTTCCAAACAAAATTATCTAGGAAGAGAGAACGACAATGAATGACACTTACTAAACCACAAAGTGGTCAGGGCAGCAAGGCTTGACATAGTTCTTGTTGCAGCATATTGTCCAACATTAACCCTTCGCTCACAGCTGTTAGACAGCCATATTCTCCCTCATCCCTACACGACTCTGTCCATCATGCATCTCTTCATCGTTCCCTTCCCTGTAGCGATCTCGGCATGCCCGCATTTCACTCATCTTGCGCCAGCTCCATGCAATCACTGTCAGAACAGGGGCAAACGCAGCATAAGAAAAGCATGCTTGTTTCTGGTGACTGATTCTGCATGCATGCTCCTGGGGCAATGATTTATTACTGGAAGAGAGGGATGGTGATGGAGTAGGAAGAGCGGAAAGCACTCTGCTGGATTGAATGCTATAGTGGATGATAACTTTGCGGCTGGCAGGTACATAATGGCAGAAGTAGGCAAATACAGCGGGGATTGTGCATTTTCCTGTCTGCAGATGGTAAATTTTATGTGACAAACACTTGCCTCTCTCTCCTCACAGGAATTTATCAAAGAAGTATCAACCCAAGAAGAACTCACGAGAGGAGGAAGAGAACAAGTAAGTTTAAGGACCTAAGACATAACGAAACATGTTGATAGTATCCTTTTTAAACCACCTATTATAATTTCTGCTTTGCAAAGTGATATTTCCCACGATACTGATTCTAAATTACTGCTTCATCTTACGTCACTCTCTGTGTCTTATCAGGTACACCTCCTGCCGAGCCTTCCTGATGACCCTTAATGAGCTGAATGACTATGCGGGTCAACACGAGGTTATCGCGGAGAACCTGACTTCTCAAATCATCGCTGAGCTGTCACGCTACCTGCAGGAGCTCAAGACTGAGAGGAAATCGGTGAGGCGTCTCTCCGTTGTCTCGCTGAGTTGTGCCACTTCTGCATCTGATGTATTATTTCCAGCACCGTGTCTGTCTTCCATCCCCTGCCTGTGCTTTAAGTCAAACATTTACTTTACACAGTAGTACATGGATCCTGTAAGGGAACACAAGCACACTGGCCTACAGGAAAGTGAGTAGACCATTCCCTGTGCATATCCTATTCTCCACGAACTAAGGTCATTGCTGAGTAAATATAGATGCACCCAAAGGCTTTCCAGAAGTGCAACACGTGACTGGCTGGGTCCTTTATATAGAACAAAAATCATGGTCTCCCTATCATTACGGGCTTATTTCTCTCTTATAAACCGACGAACAAGGATTGGTGCACCACACACTATTCTTAAATGCTGAAGTCACTTTTCTCCAAAGTCATTTTGGTAGAGCAGTGCATGATTCATAGATAGCCGTGTGGAGCCCATTGAATCTATGGACTTCTGGAGGAGCATAGTGGAAGCTACTCAGCTGGAAAAAAAAGCACTTTCTTCAAAATCTGTCATGGGCTCTTGTGTCACGGAAGTCCAGCTGAGGGAACTGGAGTGGAAAACCAAAATCAGCAGGCTGCTCAAAGGCAGGATGACCTTTTTAGTGAATATGTTCATGCGCACAACTGGTGACTCGTGCCTGCCTTACCCTACCTCCTCAGCCTGCAATTCATGACATAGGAAGCCTCGGAAAAGACTGACATTGATCATCTATTTCATTTTTGAAGCCACTGGCAGATTTCTGAGTACATACAGACAGAGAGTTAGGGGATTTCCAGGACTTTACTGTCTTTCTGTTTGTTTGAAAAAGAGTCTTCCGCCCCCTCAAGGCCTGCTCTGCTCTTTTGGCTTTGGCTTAGCCTTGCTTGGTTTGGCTTGGCGTAGCTAGGGTCTCTGTCTAGTGTCTAGCATTTGGCCCTTGTCCTACAGGGTCCTTGGGCAAGCAGGCCCCTGCTGTCAGGCTCATGCCCCCAGGCTGCAGGATGCCACTCTGACCCCCCCCCTCCTTCCTCTGCACTCATCTCTGCACTTTTCCCAGGCAGCCTCACCCTCTTCTCTTCTGTTTCATTCTCTGTCTATATCTGTTTCCTACTCTCTCCTTCCATTCTTGCCTTATCATTTCTTCCTAGTATCTCTGTCACAACCTTTTGCACTCTGTTTGTCGGGTCATTGAACAGCTAACATTGTTTTTCATTTTGTGGACAGCTTGTCTTGTGTCAGTCTCTCCCTTAGCTTCAGAAACGCACAACAGTGTTTCCTCAGTTAGCCAGTGCAGGCCTGTTCCCCTTCACAGCATGACTCCATTACCTTATCTTTTGTGCCTAATTGGTTTTGTGTACAGTGGATCATTTTATCTTGAAAGCATGGGACATATGAATTCTCCGTTATATTCATAACAATTTGCTCTTTGGGTATTGAAGAAGCTTTCAGTTTTGTTTATACACACAGATGCAAGATATTTTTCTAATTTTGACACACACACACACACACACACATATATATGCGTGCACACACATACGTACACTTTGACATAAATCCATTTAAAGAAACAACAAATGCAGGTTTAGCCTTTCACAGAAAAGCCTCTGTATAGTCAGGGTGTTGAAACAGTTTTTGAGATATTCTGGTTCATGAATAAGCAGTCGATCTTGGCAACTTCCATGGTTTACTGGCATTCTTTTTGCTGATTTCATCCACCTGAATATTTAAACACTGCTGAGTATGTTTTGATTTCTCTCTCTGTATGTTGGAGCTGTGCAGACAGACAGAGACAGACAGGGGGATTAGAGGCCTGTCCCTCCTGGCTGGCCACTTATTAGACATGGTGTGGGACAGGTAGACTGCAACCCAGAGGGAGAATTAAAATAATACCTCATTGGTTCCTAATTCATAGTTGTTTTGTAACTCTTCCACCTGCTTTCTCTGTCTCCCTGAGTGAACCTCATGCTAAGCTCAGCTCTTGAGGGCACAGGTGAGAGCAGGGTCAGCCCAGTCTTACACAAGAATGTCCCCTTGGATCATTTTCTTATTCGATGAGAGGCCTAGATAGAATTGTTTTTACTTTCATAGTTTAGACCCCTGATTGTAATCCGGACATAATTCAATGTATCCATTACACTTAAATCACAAATGCATAGCAATATTCACTTCATAGATATCTTCTTATTTGTCATGCAGTGTTTGTTTATGGCCTGGTAGTATAACAGGCAGTCATGAGGAGCAGGCAGGGTTAATAGGGGATGAAGAGCCTAAGTCTCATTGGCCTGAGTTTGTGCTGAGGAATCATATTAAGATCTTCGGTCAGCATAGTACTGAGCGAGCCAGGGCTCTCTGATCACATGGCTTAGGTGTCTTCTGTAATGAGGGCTGATAAAGACCCTTAAACACTGCCGCTTAGTCAGAACACTTGTAACATTTGTAGGTGTCTTGGTACTATATTGAGTTCTTGCATTGTTTTTTTATGCATAGACATGGGTTGCTTTAAAAGGATCTGCTTGAGAGTTAGTGCAGGGTGTACTCATTCACAGCCACAAAAACACACAGCACATAATTAGATCTTTTAGTGTTAGGGGAGTCACCATAGAAATCTTATTTTGCTTCAGTGTGACAACTGTTCACCCATCTAGTGTAAAAAAGAAAAATAGAGAGAAACATTTCTTAGTCAGCTGGCAGGGCCAGGAGAACAAAGCACAGCATTTGCTGGAACTGAAAACAAAAATGCACCTTGTGTCCTTACATAGGTTTGGCAGACAATGCTGCCCTCATTTATCTTTAGGAGGGCATGAAAGAAAGATATAACCATCCTAAAAGAAGTTTGTGACTTCGTGGAGTGGCCTCACATTCCTCTTCTTGTCGGGGGGAAAGACAAATAGGAAGCTGAGAGGGAGGACTGATCTCTAGACCTTGGTCATCTGGTCATGGTTTATCCAGGCGCTCCTCAATCCAAAAAATGGCTCCAGTATAAATGTCCTGTGTAACTTCACACTGTTTGAGCAGCTGCCTAATGGCCTAAACATGAGGAGAACTGTCTCGCAGGTGTTTTCACAGGGTTTATTCGTCCGTCTCTGTATATGGTGGATGACTTGTGGCTACTTCTGTGTTGATGAGTGCACAGGACTGCAGGTGCACATTCCTGTGTATCAGTTCATCTAGATTAATAGACTCGGGCTGAGCTTACGCATACAGAGGTGCATAGAAATGTACATATGCACCTCTTCATACACCTACATGCACAAGTTAACTCAACGGTTCGCATGCTGTGTAGGAGCAAGGTTTTTGTTCCTCTTCCATTTTCCACAGTACAGGAGCTGTTTGCTGATTTTCCCTCCACACGCCACGTCTTATTTGGCTCTAAGCATGTCACACAGTTTGCCAATGAGTATTTGTGCCAGACAGACGGCTCCAGGGATGGAGGGAACAGTTTGCGAGTGACACAGTGTCACATCACACTCACCTTAACCAGAGCATGTCTCTCTCAACTCAGCTCAATCCAGCACAAAGATGGAATTGCATAGTGGAAGGGTAGATATGGGAGAGGAAAGATAGCAACCATCCTAATTTGTGTATATTGGAATTTTATTGACTTCTATGGAAAAAGTAGGGCCAGTGTACAGTCTATTAAATCAATGTCATGTATTGCAGTCCAATATAGCTTTCACAAATATTGACGAAAGTCTTTTCATGCTCACATACCTTGGTTCTACTTCATTAGGGTTTATGGTACCTGGAGGGAGCGTCTGCAGCCCTGAGTTGTACCAGGAGGTGCCTAACAGCATGGGCCAGCATGAGGAATTCTTTTGTCTGGGGGGAAAAAAGAAAGGAGAGTGAGCAGACCGACTTGGCATCATAAAGTGAATGTTAAATCTACTATAACTAATCTAATATCCCTGGATAATAACAATCACATATACCAATCACACTTTTTATGTATATTGATGTGGTTATAGTTTGGAGTCAGGGTTTAGAATGAATTAATCCCAACTGGTGAGTATGCACTATATTTTTTCTCTCTTTTCAGTCACCAGGGTAACTGAGAGTGGCAGCTTCAGGTCACTGACCTGTTGAAACACCACAGAGGTCCCTGGCAGTGCCAGCAGTCACATGTTGCCACTGAGAAGGGTGTGATGGAGGAAGACGGGGTGTGTCTCCCCTCTCTGGCGTTGACCATAAGGTCTTGATGAATGTGGGCCAAGTGCAGTCTATGAATTTAAACACTAGCCAGCACTGGGACATACCACAACATCTTCCTACAGGTCCATGCCATCTCTACATGTGTAGAGATGGCATTTCATGTGTTCTCTGGAGCTTTTTGAGGAAGAGAGTGAGTGTAATTTGTTTATCTTCAGAGTGATTGAGAATGTATTGATTGAGACGGCATGGGATTTTGGATTTTTTCCCCAGCACGTTGTCTTAATTATTCACATAAACTGTCTCTGGAGATGTTGTTATGGAGACAAATATTTGGTTGAAAGGGTGCTCCATATTAACAATGATGTCATTCATTTTGGTTGTGAAATGGCTTTATCTTATCATTTGTAGTGCTTTTGGTTATGTTGTCATAAACATTTAGGGTGCCTGTTAAAAGTTTCAGATGTGAACACAGATTGTTCTTGATGTAATCGGAATCAAAGGAAAATCAAAGTTTTCTTTTTCTGTTCCTTTTGGGCGTCTTCAGCAGAAAGACCAAGGCGCTTGACTATACCTTGGCTGGGCTGGAACATGACAGCTCCATAGTGTCCTACTTTCTGTAACAGCTGAAATACTTCCTCTGAAATGGTGGAGCGCTTCCTTATTTTACTTAGCTTCCCTAGAACTTTAGGGAAGTGAGAAGTGAGACCACCTGAGGTAAGCCAGGGTTCAGTTACACATTCTCACTTATAACTGTCATGTCCAGTGTAAGTCAGGTGAGATTATCTCTTGAGCTTCCTGTGCGCATGTTAATTTGACATCTCTTGTCTGTGTGTGTAAGTATTCTGAAAAGCGAGGATTTCCTTGTGCTATTCAAAGCACTGACATGCCAGTGAAATGCAAGCAATGGCTTTTTGTTCATCCTAATAGCCTGGGTCTGTTACTCAATGGCAGCAGAGACATCAATATTCAGCTCAGCTACTGACACCAGCTCTGGCAGTCTGGGAAACCAGGGGATACCTCATCGATGGTCTATTCTCTCTGTCATTTTCATTCTAGACAGAGTCTTTAGAGAGG
The DNA here is from genome assembly GCA_900302535.1 of Neoniphon sammara. Lineage (NCBI taxonomy): Eukaryota > Metazoa > Chordata > Actinopteri > Holocentriformes > Holocentridae > Neoniphon > Neoniphon sammara. Next base: position 4,489 of record OMKZ01034009.1, on the reverse strand, counting down.
TGTGACTGGGAGGCATATATTAATTTGATAGTTAACAATGAATAAACTGTTTATATTCTTTATAACTGATCAGAAAGTGATCACAAACCTTGTCACAAATTTAAAAACAACAGGTTTGGAACTGGTTTGTTTCCTATTCCAGGGGGTCTGGCTGTGATCTACATAGAGAGCTTTAGAGAGATGTGCGCCGCCTCTGGGCCAAGTGCTCTGCTCCCCTAAAGCGAGATAGGCCATGTGAGGCCTTTTAGAAAAACACACAGTGTATTTACTGTTTGTGTCCAGACCAGCAGCTGCCACCTAGTCTTGTGCAATATGCCACACTTGGCAGGGCCAGCAGAAATCTTGGCCTCTGTCACTCCGTAGATCACAGTATCTGCCTCCTATGGCGCTTGCATGTTCTATTACAGGGCATGCATACTGTAGGGTTTCCTCGTCGCCCACCATCCTCCTCAATTTGCCACTTAGCAGTTAGTTTCTCTCTGTCCATCTCCTTGTCTGCCCTCTTGCTCTCTCACCCTACCTTTATGTACCAGTTATTTTCTATCCTTGCTGGCAAGCTACAGAATAGGTCTAATGGAGATATGTTTGCAGTCCAGGGTCACTACCATAATGTAAATCTTGCCACTAGTGCCACACACATGACCCTGCATCTTCATAATAATGAGCTAGCTTTTGCTTGGCTTCACCACACCTTCACAGCCCCTGAAATTCAGGGATGAATGCAGGGATGAATATCAGAATCAGCTCTTAATCTGTGTATGACTTTGAATTGAATGGATTTGTTTAGAATTGTGTTTAGTAAATTTTCTATGCAACTGAATTTTAGCACAAAGTGTTGCTTTGATGAGTGTGTTGTTGTTGCACCACCTTCACTCCAGAGCTTTAACACATGTAACAGTAGTGTACCGGTGTTAAGGTGAAGCTGGTGAAATATAGGGCCTAATATTGTTGCTCTTTATCTTTCATCAAATAGAATTATAACCATCTGCTAGTGGTTGTACAGATCCCTGAGAGTTAAGCCGTTGGGTTATGTGGTCATAATTTTAATGTTGCTGTCGTCTTGATTTGCGTTTGGCCTACATTCTCTGTGCACATTAATATTTCTTGTCACAGTGTAAGAATAATCATTCCTAGTTTTTAATGTTATAGTTACTCTCTTACTATATTCTCTCTCTTTAGTAGAAGCTTATCCCCACTTCTTCTAATTCATTGTCACCACTCTGTAAAGGTCAGGGTTACCTGCATTTAAATCCCTTAAATGTCTCAAATAGTATGATAATCTTTCTATTTTATGCTTTCCCTTCCCCCTCTCTTCTGACAGCACTTTCATGATGGGCGTAAGGCACAGCAGCACATTGAGAGCTCATGGAAGCAGCTGGAATCGGTGAGTGACCGCATCAGTGTGCAGTACCACTTTAGTCCGCTATATTAGACACTGGTTTGTGTGAAAAGTAACAAAAAGTTATGTAAATTGTTGAGACTTTAATTTTATTAGCCTTCAGTGGCACAACATAGACTGTATAATATTAAAAGCATGTCTCAGCTCAAGGCATGTGACAAGGCATGCACCACAGGAAAGAGGAAATGAGGTTACTATAAAGTTCAACCATAAAGTTGAACATTTGCATTTGACACATTTTGGCCTTTATTAGTTATGTAGATGGAAAATAAGAGGGGGTCAAGTATAGAGCCTTGGGGATTCGTCTACCGACAGATAACACTTTTACAAATAACATTTTTAAAGTGAGGTCATTAAATTATAAGCACTACCTTTGCAATTATGAAATGGTTTAATTAAAATTACCACAAGAAACCTCAGACAATGTGTCATTTTTGTTTTGAGTAGAGACAGGACAAAGCTTGAAAATACTGGATATGGCAAACCTTAACATATAGGTATAATTGAAATAAATTATGTTGAGTTGAGGCTTATTGTCTTTCGTTGACTAACATTTTATAAAAATTATTACATCATGAATGTAACCTTTTCACCAGAGTAATAGGCTGGCTCTTACAATGCATGAAATCAGATTAAGACCCTTAATGAGGTAATTAACACTAAGTATTAAAGATGAATTTAAAAAATGGATTGTGACACTCTTGCCTCAGAAGTGGAAACACTTGAATGTCACTTGAATTTCAAATCAAATGTGTGTTTTTAGTAGCCACTGGGCCACAGTAACCAGAGATTTTAAAATGTTGTCATATATACCAAGGTTGGAGTTACAGTAAAAAAAAAAAAATAAAAAAAAAAGTAGCTAAGAGCAGATCCAGGAGTGTCAGTTTATTTGTTTTAGTGATGTGTCTAAAGGAGAGATTGGACAGAACACCACTTCTTATCTCCGCCTGGCCCCTTTGACAGAGGAGAGAAAGAGAGTATGCATGAGAGAGATACATAACTGCCTTGTCTTCTTCAACTTCTCTCTGCGCTCAATGATCCCATTGTATGAGAGGCAGCTAGGCATAGTTCAGAGTGCACTCTCATATAACAAACACTGATTGTTCAGTTAGAGGGGTCAAAAGAGGGTTCGATGAATGGTTGTTTTTCTGTATACAAATGGCCACTATGAACATTTGTTTAATCTTGAGGCTGCAGACTTTGACAGACCCCTTTGCTGTGTCAGAGACATAAATTAACCTCTGTCACACACAATGCTGGGTCTGAAATGTATATGACGAACATACATAACATGTAGTGACGTCTTTACTATTACTATGCTTATTTAAAGGTCAGGTTCCACAGAGTGCAGAGGATGGCCATGCTTTCTATGCTATTGCTTGCCAAGGTATGTTAGTGATGTAATGTCTGTGACCATATTTGGATATTTTTTTTGTCTTTTCCCAGTGTAAAAGAAAATTTGAGAGGGACTGCAAAGAGGCAGACAGAGCACAGCAATACTTCGAAAAGATGGATGCTGATATTAACGTGACTAAAGCTGATGTGGAAAAGGTATGTGTCATCACGCACTCTAGTACAGTATCCACCAGTCACGCAAGCTTGGCCCCATACCCTACATGCTTAATGCACAGGTGCTTTGTCTCTTGCCTGGCCTTCTTCACCCTCCCACCTGGCACCCTCCCCTTTCTCTGACCACTTTCTTTTAGTCTTTTATTTATTTATTTATTTTGCTTTCCAACCCCCTCAACCCTGACTCCTCATTCCACCAAGCCCAAATGACGACACAGTCAGTGACCGCGTGTTTGATGCCACGGGTGTGTGTATAAGGCTGGCATTGTCTCTTCAGAACAGTAAGCTGCTGCTTAACAAGGCTGATAGTTGCACTGAGTCCTCATTATTACTGTAGAGCAGCCACTGACCACGCTTCTCTACTGTATGGGACTTGGCAACACAGAGAACTGTGTGTTCATGGCAGTGCTTCAGTGTATTGGCTTAAACATACATGTTGGCTTTGGCTTTTCATATTTAACTGTCCCTCCTTTGAAGGATCTAAATGTGTGAGTGCTTGTGTCTCTGTGTTTTTGAATATTTTCATGCCCATCCGTCCTCATCCACACATGCAATGATCATGAGTCAGGAGTCATGATCAGGAGTTGCAGACAATAGCCATCTGGGCCTTTTGCTGATGTCATTTCCTGTTGTCATGACCAATTAGGATAGCCTTTGACATTACAGCCTTTAACCCACACAGCTCCCACGCCCGCAAGGCATCATGGGTCATCAGCGCGTGCTGCTGCTTCATCAGCAGTTGGAGCAGAGCTCAGGCTGAGAGTTGACACGGTTCAGACCTGATTATTATGCAAATATAGGCCTGAATAAGGAGCCTTTCTGCCGCCCTGGACATACAGCCAAAGAGCCACAATGGGCTCAAGCTAACACTGAGCTCAACTGGAAGCACTGGGCAACACACACACACACATGCACGCGCACGTGCACGTGCAAGTACAAGAAACAAGTCTGGAAACAGAAGTGGTGTTGTCTCTGATTATAGTCATTCCATTTATTCAAAACTATTAATTAGAAAAAAGGCAGTCTTCATGAAAGACTGATATTTTACATAGAATTAAGTGTTAGGAAATGAAACATATCCCTGACTTCAGCTCACACTGAGCTTTATCACTGCAAGTGGAAACACACAAGTTAAACAGCTCCATAATGAGAAATCCATAACGACAGCTCCCTAATGACAAATATGCTAGATGCTTCAGAAATAAGTATGTCTTATTCGACCGTGATGCAGATACAAATAGTCAGTGAGCATCATTTAAACTCATGTACATCCATCCTCATGTGATGTTCCTCAAGTGGACTATATGATAAGACAGTGGCAACCATTGCAATGTTTATATTCATAATGTATTTGCATGCTTTTCAGTATCCAGCCCTGTTTGCCAGTGTATAGATCTCTGCAACAGAATTAGCATTCTCAACTGTTATTCCTTTCTGTGTGGGTGTTTTGATTGACCTCACACTCTCCTATCACCCACTCACATTCCCGTTGTTCAGAAATAAAGAGAGGAAAATAGAAAT
>OMKZ01034007.1:102427-131040 GCA_900302535.1 Neoniphon sammara | reverse complement strand
AAAGGCCAATAATAAAGATTTTAACCCTTATGACATTTTAACCCCATAAGGCTGAAGTTTTCACATAAGCCCAATGACCAATTTGTGTCATATCTCTAAAAACTGTATTTGTAGTTAAATCAGAAAACGAATTTCCATTGATGCCATACAGTCTCAAGAATCCATTAAAATTACAGTTGAAAATAAAAACATATATTTATATATTTGAAAAAGTTGTGAGAGAGCACAGGAGTCACTTGCAATTTTGGAGAAGAAATACATTTTCGCCTTCCTCCCTCATGCAATAATCAAGGTTGCACCAAAACTTCCTGGGTGCTGCTTTGGCAGCAGAATCTAGAGTTGCCATGTCCGCATTTTACAAGGGTTTTTGGTAATGTTTATCCTATACTTCTGTTTCAAAGTCTATGATAGAGTTGAAAGTTCGGGACATGTTTCCAAAATATTCTTGCGTTTAAGTTTGTTTGTCTTTGGTGGTCAATACAACACGATGCCTGACAGAAAGAAATCTGCCAATTATCTCCCTCTAAAGCACTCCCACTTAATAGGATACTCAATATTATGACAAGATTACTTTGAGGCTTTACAAAAACCCTGATATTTTCAGGACATTCTTAATTTTGGTCTGTGTCCTCCTGTATCCAGTAATTAAAAATAAATAAATAAATAAAATAAGTCATACTCAATCAAGAATGTCCAAACAGTGATGTAAGGAACCAAAGTAGTAGTAGTAGTAGTCGTAGTAGTAATATTATATACCGTTTATCATACCTGTGAGGTGTTTTGACCATGAGCTAAGGCATAAAGAGAGAAAAGAATTGATTTTCAGCTATATTAATTGTGCGGTCGCTTGTAGGGCTTCTGATTACGGATTAAATTGCATGATTCTCTTTGCCATATTTGGCAACCTGTGAAGTCTCGCATCATCCTAGTCTTAACAACTGGCTAGCTGATGATTGCCACAAATAGCTCATCTATTCAGAGCACCTTCACATCACTTTACAAGGTCAGAGTCGTCTTACAGTCATAAAGCTAAGAGATGCAGTCTGCCCTCTAAACTGAAAGGAAAGATGTTTGACTGAAATGTTGACAGGAGATTAACGTTATCTCAAATTAATCATGCTAGCTACTGTTAGTTAGCAATTGCTGCTAAAGTTAACAAGTAGCTAGCTAGTTAAGTTAATACCGAACCTGACCAGGTAGATATCGCAAGAGACGTGTCTAGTTGTCGTTAATGTTACAGACTCAAGTTAGTTTAAATACCCTCACATGCCTTGATTTGAAATCCCATGAATCAACCGCATGGCCGGCGGTAGGTAGCACAGCTAATCGTAATGATAGCTGGACAAACACCTGTCATGCCTGCTGGAGAAAGACGTGACGTGGACTTCAGATTCTAGACAGCCCGGTCACGATTCAACATCATTAGAAGTGTTGCTTACAAATGTGTAATAACGTCCTCTGTAACAATGACTGTTGTAATGAGATGCTCAGCTGTCATTGAATTTCAAACCACTTAGCTAGCAAGAGACTTGTGAGCATAACTGTCACTGAAAACTGCAACGACCAACCTATCACTGTATGTGCTCCCGTGATTGAGTCTAGGCTTTCTTGTTGTGGTGTGTCATCACTGGATTAAACTGTGACCAACAATTTCTCTTGTCCAGTCAGTTTACGTTGGATATGTGTTAAACAAATTGTATAAAATATCGTTATTTCTCCCAGGTTATCATGGCCAATCAACCTGGTGATGTCACCTTGTTAAAGGGCCACACTTTTGATGGGCACACCTTTCATCATCACTCAGAGATGAATTTGGACAGGTGAGGAGTATTGGTTGGTTTGATGAACTTGGTATCAGCAGCAGTGCATTCAGTAAGGCTCAGTCTCACTTTCTTTCATCAAATACTGAGCATAGAAAATGAGTCTGATAATGATTTATACGCTCCCAGTACATGTTAATTCTATTTCAACTCTATTTTAGTCAGGAAAGTTCTTTGTGCTGTACTCGAAAAATCAGACTTCATGTAGCCTAATAGATAAAATAAGATGAGAAAAGAGTAATTGCATTAGAAACATCTGTAAAAAGACAGATCGACAGTTATAACAACACTAAAATAAATATCCTCTAGTCATTGTGCTGTCTTCCTGGTCAGCTCATTTGGAAACTGTCAGTTGTTAGCAGATGGTAGAAACCACTTGTAGTTAGTGGAGACTCCATTACACTGGCTGTTGTCCATTCTGTTGTTTATTTATAGCAGATATGTTTATAGCCTATGTTTCTACACACGCTACATTTTATAATACAGGATCTACATGGATTACAATGCCACAACACCTCTGGAGCCAGAAGTGGTCCAGGCAGTTTCTGAAGCCCTGCAGGAAGCGTGGGGAAACCCCAGTAGCAGCTACATAGCAGGTTAAGAAAAATGAAATCCTGCCTCAAAATGCTGCTGAATTAATGTTTTGCTTGAAATTGCTGATTACTAAATTATGCTGTTAAAGCATGTAGTAAAAGTTTTTTGTTGTTACAACATATACATTTTCTGTACTCAACCACATAATGTATCTCAGAGTGGGAACAGTACATAATGTATAACAAACATGTATTATTCTTTTGCATGAAACATGTTTTCTTTCCAGGTGCCAAAGCCAAGGCAATCATTAATCAATCCAGAGAGAATGTGGCGAGAATGGTTGGAGGTAAAGCAGAGGACATCATTTTCACCTCAGGTGGAACCGAGGTCAGCATCAGTGTTATTACATTATTACGCACTAGTTCTGAAAAGCTATAACAGTTTTCCGTGATGCCTAATAAAGAGGGAGCAAAACCTTTTATAATAAAATTAGCTGTATAATAAAAAAACACCAGTGTTTAGAGTCGAGTATTATGAAGGGGGTTAACCTTCTTTCAGGCCAACAACCTGGTGTTTCACACGGCTGTGGAGCACTTCAGGAGGAGCTGCAGGGCTACAGAACAAAGTGAGGGCCAGAGGAATCACCACAATGGAAGCATTGACCTTCCTCACATCATCATCTCTAACGTGGAACATGACTCGGTCAAACTAACAGCTGAACACCTACAGAAAGACGGCAAGGCAGGTGGGAGAATCTGCTGTGCACCCAGTTTTTATTCAGATGAATCCCAAGAGCATTATGTTTGCTGTTGTAAATTAACATTTTTAGCCATTTTGGATTATAGTCTATTTTTGGGGAGTTTTCCATCTGTCTTTACTTATGTATATTGAATTTTGTCTCCATGACCAATTGTATTTTTGGCACAGATGTGACATGTGTGCCTGTTTCCAAGGTGACAGCCCGTGTGGAGGTGGAAGATGTCATCGCTGCAGTGCGGCCCACCACTTGTCTCATCTCCATAATGCTGGCCAACAATGAGACAGGAGTCCTTATGGTAAAAGAAGATAGAGGCTTAGAAAGCTGAAGGCCTTTTTCTTGTCCACCTCTTCCTGCATCTTTTTCACAATTCCACCACACCTTGAGATTTGAGCCTCCTAAATATGAGACGTGTTCACAAGTGGATCAGCTCTGATAAAAATCTGTTGGGTTGGCTTATATAGCATGTACTTTAGAAGGTCAGGCATGTCTTTTTACAGTTCAGCTCAGTCCTTGTTGTATGGACACGCTTCATATGACATAGTATCAATTCATGTAAAACAATAAATATAAACAAAATAATGGTTTTATAATTTAGTCAAAATATGTATTGCTTTTATGATGCATGACCAGTATAGCAAATAATGGGATAGTGCATTAATCACTTTATTTGAGAGGAAGAAATGTTTCACTTTGTTAGACATCATAAAACATATATTTTCTTTCAATGCCCTCACATTATCTTAGCTGGTAAATCCCCCCATGGTTATCAGATGTTGAGCTGAGCACATTTACAGTATGTGGGCCTCTAGCTAAATAATCAGAACATTTAAATCACACCTTTTTAGCCCGTCCAAGAGATCTGCCAGAGAATAAAATCTCTCAACAAGCAGCGTCAGCAGTGCCGAATCCTCCTCCACACCGATGCTGCCCAGGCTTTGGGGAAAATCCATGTAGATGCCTGTGACCTGGGAGTGGATTATCTAACCATTGTAGGACACAAGGTCAGGATCTTATTGTATAAAATATGGTGATGTACAGGATTTGCAAAAAAAGGAAAAGTAGTTGCTAAAAGTTCTGCTCACATTTCTAGTTCTATGGACCTCGGATTGGTGCCTTATATGTTAACAGTCCTGGGACAAAAACACCGTTGTATCCTGTGCTGTTTGGAGGAGGACAGGAGAGGAGCTTCAGACCAGGGTAATGTTCTAGTCTGTCTCACTGAAATAGTTATCGGTCTGCAGCCATGTATACACCAAACAATTTCTAAAATCAGAAAGATCTGCAGATTTAAACATTATGGTCTCATTTCTCTTTTATATATTACAGCACTGAGAACACACCGATGATTGCTGGTCTGGGAAAGGTACAGTAGATATCCTGTTTTGTAGACAAATTGTAAATTATAAATGTTTTTTGTTAAATCGTTATGTTTAATTTCGTTTAATTGTTAAACATTTGAGTGGAAAAAATACATCTTTTCAATATGGTGCATCTTAAAGGTTCATATTTTAGACATGGTTTACCTTCACCGTGACAACCATATCCAACATCCTGTTATCAAACCACTGACATGTTAATGAAAGACCAGCATCTCATCATTATACAAAATTCGTAGATTATACTATAACCTAACCTAACTTTAACTTATAAAGATCCGCTGGGGAAGCCAATGTACATGAACACACATGAGCATGTGAAAAATAATAATATAAACAATTTATGACACTCATCTCAGCTAGTCTTTCACACTCTCTGAAATACAGTGTTATCTGATAAGTGTGAAACAATAATTCTGATTTTTAGTCCAGGTCTGTCAATTCACTGTGGAGTTATCTGTGTACCTCAGTTTGCTTGGAGCACTGCTGTCCAACACAATCCAACAGGACAAAGAGAAACAGAAACAGTCCAATCCAAAAGCACCTAGAACATTCCCTTTTCAACACACTAACACACTGCAATGAGACCTGCTTACATCCGATTTTCCAGATGGTTTGAAACTTGAGTACATTGCAGGATTAGCAAGTAGAAAGTTCAAAGACTCTGATGTTAGATTCTTTAATATTGGATTCACTGTAAACGCGAACTGCCAACTGGGTAAAGCTGTTTATGTCGGCCTCCTGGTTATATGATGTGGATTTTGCAGGCGCCAGTATCTCTTGCTTGGCATCATGAATTGCAGAAGTGTGTCTACACAAGTGGTAAACATGGCAAGGAATCCACCAGTGTTGGCAGTCCAGTATTAAAAACATCAGTTTTATTCATATTAATACCATCAACCCTACTTAGGAAAAGCAAGAAATATCCAGGGTTCCCTCACAAGTCCTGACACTCTGAAAATGTATGGAAAAATAATTTTGTTGGTAAGTTGGAAATTGTAGAAAAAGATATTGGAAAAGTATGGAAAAATATCAAACTGTCCTGATACATATACAGCTACAAATTTTGGTGATTTTACATCTCTGTCATCTCACATATTATATTTGTCGTAGTGATGTGGCTGAAGCAAGATGACGACCTGTGTAAGTCATGCTGAATACCAAAATCTTCAAATCAAATCAAGAAATTAAGATCTGGAAAAAGTCAAATAGAAACTGTATAGTAGTCTTGAATATCTGATGCTGCTGGTGTATTTTTGGTGTATATTTTTGTATAAATTTATAAAATAATCCAATTGGATGAGGAGCCTAAAATAAATTGAACATGTGAATGCTTTTGTCTTGAAGCAATAAAATCACATTATTCTGTTTCTGATATGATGTGAAGGTGGCAGAAAATGAACAATTAATCAACATGCCATGTGATAATTTATGTAATTTTTATGCAAACCTTGACATCTTTATGATTGACCTATGGATAACATAAATTATAAAGATGTTATCCAGAGTCTTCTGTTTTGTTGTTGTTTTTTTATCTTTTTTTTCTCCTTGGTTTTTGGAAGTCTGAAATTATTTCTTCTCTGTTGTTTTCCTGCTACACTGCAACAGTGAACCACACATCAGAAGTTGACTTTGATGTTTAAAATAATGACAGCAGCAAGTTGGCAGTGTTGGTCTTCCACTGTTGGCTGCCTGGGGATTCTAGAATTCTTCTGCAAAAACTCTGTTCACTTTAGACTCCTCAGGTCTTCGCTCAAAGAGAGAAAAGACATTGATAAGTGCAGTTAATATTGGTTGTTAATATTTCATTTAGACACCAAAATGGTCATTTTGTTGCCTTTTTCATAGTGGATATATTTTGTGTCTGTTAGGCTGCAGAGCTAGTGACCTCCAATCTGACAGATTATGAGGGTCACATGCAAACTACCAGACTTTACTTGGAAGAACGACTACAGGTAAGTCAGTCCTCATTTCTAGAGACAGAATGACAGAATTGTAACAGTATATAATCTATTTTCAGTATGATTGCATTTCATCCTTGAAATTACATATGATTCCTTGAGAATGTCCTGTTTCTTACGTCACACATTTAGTAGTGTTATCATCAGTTAGTTTGTATTTTCAGGCTGTTTTTAGGGAGAAGATCCAATTCAACAGCCATTTCCCTGGCTCTGATATCCTTCCCAACACATGTAACGTGTCCATTCTGGGCCCAAGATTACAAGGTGATGCCATGACTCCTCCTCTGCGCTTTGTCTGTTTTGGCCTGCCACTCTAGACACTGTCCTCTAACCCTACACCTATGCTTGTCAGAGGCAGGTCATGACCTGCACAGAGCTATTTGTAAACTACAAAGGCTCTGAATGATTAATCTCTCCCCTACTTCAGGCCGGAAGGTATTGTCCAACTGTACGAGATTGTTGGCCAGTGTTGGTGCTGCCTGCCACTCAGACAGCGGAGACAGGTGAAGAGTGCCTCTTTTATCTGTTGTGCCTTTGTCAAGACTCAAAATGTATCAATCAGTAAGTTTCACGGCTATGCTGTCCTGTGTTTGTCCACTAGGCCGTCACATATTCTTCTGAGCTGTGGCATTCCTGCAGAGGTGGCAGCTAACGCCTTGCGGTTGAGTGTGGGTCGGCATACGTCAAAAGCAGATGTGGATGCAGTGGTGGAGGACCTGAGAGACACTGTGCAGCTCCTGGAAAGAATGGACTGATGGCGTTTATGTAGAGTTTAGGGTAAAAAAAAAATGGCTGCAGGGAATAAAGAATGCATCATGTGTTTACTGTACATAATAAGTAATATAATATTTTTCTTAATGTAATTTCATCATGAAAAATAGGTGAAATGTTTGATATAAATAATTTAAGGGAAAAAACTGAGTTGAAGAGAGATGTTTATTTAGGGATGGATTGATTTACTCTACTGAAAGAACATCATCAGCTTCCATGACAATGTCATGTGAGTAGCTAATCAGCTAATCGTCTCTTCTGGTAATGGCGAGACATGTAGATGTGTTATTGAAATAAAATATTTATGAACACTTAAAGCAGTTTTCTCACTTTCTCCATCACACCCGAGTTAATCAACAGTCTAATATCCTCCGTTGATTATCATCTTGCAAATTTAACAATAAATGTTTATTTACACCTTACTGAGTTCAAGATGAATTTTTAAAATAGTTGTAAAAAATAACACTCGTTGTGAGCCACCATGGCTTGGCGGTGACTTCTCCCATTACTTAAGTTTCCGTGCTGCTTCAGCTCCCCCATCTCCAATGAAGTGTGGGTGCGTGTGCCAGCATATGTTCATTGCCACACAAAGGGGAGCAGGAGGCCATGAGTGCTGCGCCTCCACCCGTCTTTCATTACCTTTCTATCTCACTGAGCCTGACCCCCTCCTCCCTCTCCAACAGCCATGCTGGCCAGCTGGCTGCCGCTCAGGTGTCGCTTTCCTGGCTTGGGCGGAGGCAATGAGTGCATGCTTTTTTTGTTATTGTGCGCGAGTTTTCCCCTCCATGTGCACATGAAAGAAAGATGGTAAATTGCTGGGGTCCAAGGATCTCCAGGGAGCCGTTACTCTGTGCCATAACTTACCTATAGGACCAGAGAGAGAGAGTGCCAGGGATGGTACTGCACCGTGCCATCCAGGCGGCTCGGGCAGGGGACCTCGCAGCCCTGAGGGAACTAGTATCATCTGGTCACCTCTCATCAGCCATCACTGATGCCCAAGGTGCCGGCCCAGTGCACCACGCAGCACGGTGTGGACGCCTGGAGTGCCTGCGCTTCCTGGTGAGCGAGTTGGGGCTGGCAGCTGATGCCCGGGCATTGAACAGGGCCACACCAGCACATGATGCAGCGGCTACCGGCCACACCCGGGAGCTGCAGTGGCTGGTGGACCAAGGTGGCTGTAATATTGAGGTAAGTCTTGACACTGATAGCAAGTTGCACAGAGCGATGAAGCAACACTTAAGAGCTCAAATCCCCTATCTTCTGCTTTCTCCCTTGTTTAATCTGACTGAGTTATATGTGTGTGAGTCCAGATTCTAGAGATGGTCATCTAACCAATCCCAGCATGGGATTACATCATTGGCGTTGTAAAGGGTACTTACTGAGTACCTTTTCAGATGTATTACCAGCTGATTACATCATATGGTGTTGACTTACTTGTTATCCTGTAGTGTTACATAGCCACTGTAATTATGTCCAGATGGTTCAGGAGCACCACCAAAGTTAGCTATTAGTTATAGAGCTAAATTGACCCTCTCCTCTGTTGTTCCTCAAAGTAATACAAGACAATCTCTTGATTGAATTTGCAGGCAGCTGCTTAAAATTAAATAACATCGCTGTACCATTAGCTTAATTGGTGGTCTCCCTGAGAGTCTTTACTGCAGCTTTTGAAGTCAAGTCAAAAAGACAAGGTGTTTGTGATTAATTAATAATGTACCTCCTAAAATTTTAATCTGGCATTTGTTAAAGTTGGCTACACTGAATTGGAAAAGAAATGCATGCATTTGATAAAGATTCAAAAGCAATAAATGTTGCAATTAGTTTTGATCGAAGGAGTTTTATGTGCAGTGTATGTGTGTGTAGCAAAGTCCAATCATGTGTCCTCATAGTCATAAAAATGTTAACCTACAGTGCAGTGGGCCTGAAATAATTTTGTCTACATGAAGCTCTCAACTTTCTGGATGATTCCAGGATCAGGACGCTGCCGGGGCCACTGCACTCCACCTTGCAGCCCGGTTCGGCTGTGTGGAAGTCATCAAGTGGCTGCTTTCTGCTGGGGGCGTGGTGGAGGTGGAGACAAACTGTGGAGCCGTACCTGCTCACTATGCTGCAGCAAAGGGAGACCTCACCTGTTTAAAACTGCTGGTTCAGCAGGCACCTGGGTAAGTAACACCCCTGTTTTCAGCACTGCCATCACTACCTTTGCTTTTAGAGGCCATACAGAAATTATTTCTGCTTGGATAGTGAATTAACTTAAAAATCAATATTGAAAATACAACTGATTATCAAAAAGCATTATTCTGACATTCCTCATAGAAAGTTGAGCATAACTTATTAAATAAAACAAATTGTACAACATGCTTCTGGTGACCTGCAGAATCAATCACATTATCCCCTGACACTCCTTTTTCCCCCAGTAACCTGATCACAGGAAACATACACAGACCAACTGAAAATCACATCCAGACTAACCACCTTGGACCCCCAAATCACCCCAAATCACCACAAAGTATTTGGAGGCACTATGATAACCTAAACGTGTCACTAGACCTAATTTTATGTAGAGGGTAAGGTTAATAAAGGACAGTATGAGGCTTTATATAAATTAATTATAATTATGAGGACTATCACTATGGATATTATCAAATCATTTTTTAGGTAGGTCATAATGGAACAAGAGAATTTATTATAGCAGGCTATACCACTCCAGAGGACAGGGATCATGTTAGTTGTTACTCCGTCCCCATGAATCCTCTCTATTTTCCATCCTCTGAACCTGAGATGAAGGCACTCTTCTACATAGAGACATGTTACACTGTCTGCCTGTTGCGTCTCCTACATTTACAGCACAGGAAGACATGGCTGTAATTTGCATGACGCATGGTAAGGTCAGAACATCACGTGTGACCATCAGTAACCTGTGAATAATTGATGCCTTGTGGTCGCCGCCTGTCGGCCTTGTTGTTGTTATCGATGGAGATGTAAACGCAGCCCCAGTGCTTCCATTTAATCAATATTTCCTAGGCTGTTTCCAACCACACAACTGCTACACAACCCTAATCACATGGGCAAGACGCATCTGTGATTCAAGGGAGTGTTTTTGAGATATTTAAACTCCTTCATCAAAGGTGACTGAAGGGAGTGATATTTATTTCACACAACTTGTGGCACCAAAATTATGGAGATTCTTATCTCTGATCCTTCAACAGAGAAAAAAGATTAAAAAAAAGATCCTCAGACAAACAGTGTTGAATGTCAGGTAAAGTTCTTACAGGAAGAGAACAGAAATCAGATCACACAGATATAAGCATCTTTATTTTGGTTAACATTTAGTGTTAGGATCAATTTTATGATTTTGCTCATTATATTTATTGCACAGATGTGTCTGGCAGCAAGCTATGCTATATCACAGAATTTTTAACCCCATACGAGCCAGGTCAAGGTCCTTAGGCAGGTCCCTAATGACCGTTTCAAAGTCTGAACTGAAAACAAATGTTGATCAGGTCTTTGCTATCAGTGATCTGACACTTTAGAACCAGTACAGGCTGACCAGTACAGGCTAGATAAATCCATATAATTTTTATAGCACTTCTTAATTCACTTTATTGTTGATTGTATCTCTTTCTGTGGAAATAGGACTGCACTCTTCATGTTGCTCCACGTTTATAAAAAGCCCTGAACCGTTCAGGGCCTTATATTTGTATTTGTGGTGTTTGTTGGACTACAGGTGTGTGAATCATCAGACAAGCATTGGTGCTACTCCACTGTACCTGGCATGCCAGGAGGGGCACCTGCATGTGGTGGAGTACCTGGTGAAGGACTGTGGGGCTGATGTCCACCTGAGGGCCCATGATGGCATGACCGGCCTGCATGCTGCAGCCCACATGGGCCACCATGCCCTGGTGGTCTGGCTGGTTGGTAGAAAAACACTGACACAGGACACAGGGAATCTTCAGTTACAGTAGAGTAAAAGATTTTTTTTTGCTTGCTATATTTGTGTGTGTTCAGTCAGCACTTTTCTTTTGTTTTATCAACCCCAAACAGGTTACCTTTACAGACATAAGCTTGTCTTGCCAGGACAGAGATGGAGCAACTGCTCTGCACTTTGCTGCCAGCAGGGGGCACTATCGCATCTTGGAGAGTCTGCTTCACATGGGTTCAAAGGTCATCAAGGACTATTGGGGAGGGACCCCACTGCATGATGCTGCAGAGAATGGAGAACTGGAGGTTGGACATAACCATATATTCACAAACAAATTATGGTTTAAATTGCTATGTCTTGGTTTATTGATGTTGGTCACCCATCCTTTCTCTTAGTGCTGTAAAATCCTGTTGGCCAATCAAGCAAACCCCTCAGACCAAGATATTGATGGATTCACAGCAGCAGACTTGGCAGAGTACAATGGACACTACGAATGTGCCAGATATCTGCGTGCCATGGAGACAAATGTAAGAACTCATTCTTACATATGTTTTACTTTGCACTTTGTATTTTTGTGGTTTGTGGCCTCTGTGTTAGTTTTGCCCAGCTGTTTACCTTGGCCTGAGAATCAAAGCCAGAATGGAGAGCATAGTCAGCAGCAGACATCTGGAAAATCTTGGAACCACTGTGAATCATTTTCTTAATTTGTGACATGTATTAGACTCAGGCCTGTCCTTTGCCACAGTTATTCTCTCCACTCAACTTGATTGAGTGGCTCTCAATTTAAGAGGTCTAGAAAGTGGAGGATGATGGTCTATGATGCCATTAAATCCATGTACTGGAGGAGATTGGCTTAATCTTCTCAGTTTGCCCCTGAGGACTCTCTGAGATTAGTTCTTTTGTGTGGCAAGCACGCAAATCCTTAATTTGAGTGATGAATATTTTAGCGTTAACACCTTGTTTGTATTGGTGTTCCCTGTTAAGGCAGAAGTCAGTCTAGTCTAAGTTGGCCTACTTTGACCTCAATTAAATCGTGAGTTTTCTGTGTACGCCTATTTTGATGGATTTGTTTGTTTGATTTTTTTCCATCAAACGGCTACATAATGATTCAGCCTAGAACGTTACAGCCGATACTGAAATCTGAGCATTTGTTAAGTTGTTTTTAAATTGGAAACAGAGAGAGGACCATTAACTGAAAGAGCCTATGGGGACCACCCTGTCAGCAAACTTGTTGAACCTTAAAATAACAGCCTGTCCACCTGCAGGAAGTAGTTCTTGCCTGTCGCCTCGGGCCAAGGCTCATAGCACAGGCTGCACAGTGATGTGCAGAGTAACGGAAGCTGTCGGCCAATAGAAACCATGAATAAGTCAGCAGAGGAGAGCAGTACTCATACGTGAAGAGGATGACGATAGAGAGCCAGTGAGTCGTGGCTGCTGAGCTCCCTCAGAAATAATCCTCCATCAACAATGGAGAGCTAATTAGCACAGGGGCCGCTGCAGCATCGAACGCAGCCGGAGCTGCTGCCAGCTAAGGGCCTATCAGTTACCCCTCTCCAGTGGCTCAGGTGGAAGGCCCAGGGGCTGAGCCCGTTATGAGATCCAGGAGCTTAAGTTTCAGCGTTTTCACCATTCTGATGCCTGGAACTGGCAACTCTATCCCTCTGTGGACTTGGAGAGCAGGATGTCATTGGCTTCAAACACACGTTTGATTGTGTGTCATGTTTTTTTTCCAGGGGGTTTGGAAGTGCTATGATTGTCACATGTGGACAGTGGGCAGTGCTGATAGCAGACTGTGTGGTGTATTATGTTTCTTGGCAGTGTAATTCTAGGATAAACTGGAATGATGTCAACAACAGGTCATCTGATAGATTACCTGAAATAACACTTAACTGTTTTACATCCAGTGTCCTAATATTTGGATAATACTGCCGGTAAGGCTTTGAAGCCTGCAGTAGCAGAGTTGAGATGTAGAAGCAGACATGCCTTAATTACATTTCAAGTGTTGTTGCGCGTTTGTAAAGTACCATGTAGCTCACAGGGTTCCATTGGTTCTAAAGTGTCAGTCAGATAATCTCATTTCCGAGCAGCGACCTAAATGGATTGGGACATTGACCAGAGAGTTGCGTGTCTGGCATTTCCACATGTTTGGTTTACTCACAACGAGGTCAGACTCTCCCAGTGTTGTCAACTGCTCTTCCTTATCATGCATCTCAGGAACAGCTGCAATCAAATAAACAGTGCGTGGCGTGAGGTTTATTTCACACACATTTTATGCCTTTTGCTCCTCATTCACAGCAAACAAGACAAGGCCACTGTGGTTAGAGTTTGGTATTTTTAGAACACTTGGACAGAAGAAACACAATGCCCTTACATTCATCATGGTGTTTTTTGGCCAATTTTGGTTTGTTTGCTGTGAGAAAACAAGGCATGTTACAATAGTTATCTAGCATCAGTGTCTGTTTAGGATAAGAGTGTCATGACCATCTAATTCAACATAACCACTAGAGGGTAGCTAGTGAACTTATTGTACTCTTCACTGGACCAAAGATAAAGGAATCTGCAGGCATGCTTCTCATTAAACCCTCATCCTCTCTCACATCAGGCCTCTGGATACACATCTATCTGAATCGCACAAAGCCTGGCTGGATCATAGTTGAATGTTTATCAAACATGTTGAGCTATGCTACAGTCCTACAGAAGTCCAAATCAAATCCCCACACACAGTCCGTGATACCCCTTATTTACAGAATTTAAAAAACCTGTAACAAAATATATCTAATTGCCGCCTTCTTTTAAAAGGAGTGTTTCTTAAATTTTGTTTCAAGTAAAGATTCTGGCACACAATCTGTTGATTTTTATGGGGAAGTCAAAAGGGTGTATTTACTCAGTGAATTAGTGGATGATTTGAGTCATATAATCTTGGGAATGTGGTCACGGTTTGTCACAACACCCGTGCAACTCCTGTCAAATGGGCCAAGGGGTTCGTACTAATGAGTTGGGGTGATACAGGAGAATGTGTTTATCTCTACCTTGTCTCATCCAGACATCACTGTCCAATTTTCCACATTATTAATCAAGATCCTGTCATCTGTTTAGGCTTATGGTGTGACTTGATGTTTCCACAGGGGCATTTTAGTAATCATCTCAGGTGTACTTTGCCAAAAAAAAAAAAAAAAAAGAAAAGAAAAAAGGAAAAGAAATGCATGCAGCATCGGCTTCCTCATTCAATAGATCCGAGTGGAAAAAGCACCTGTACGTCCTGGATAAAGTGTCTCTTTTCCAGCTGCTTTGACAGTCTTCCGCTGATACCTCCCTTCGTGCAACAACATGGCCATTGGTTTGTTCGTGCATTAGTGACATTACCGGCCATCCTATCCTTTTCCTTAATTATTAACAGCATTCTCCGATCAGAGTTTATTGTTTATTGCCTGGCGGCCCTTGGCTACAAGCGGAGATGTTGATGATGGTGTCAAACGAATGGTGGGTGATCTGAAGATAGTGTCACATCCTCAACACTGACTTGGTGCCTGGATACCTGGCCGCACAAGTCACCGACACTGCGGTTTCACTCAAAGTTGTGCCGGTCCGCGTAGGAACAAAAATTGATTCAAGGTTAGTAAGGTTTTAGGTTGAATTGACAATTTCAGCAATTTTATTCCTTTTTCATTCTCCGCTTGTCTGTATTTCATTTTCTTTTTTGCTTAATTACCTTTTTGTTTATGTGACCATTTGGTCACGAGTATGAGTGACTGGCAAGGCTGAGTAATCATTTCTGTAAGATGAATTGCAGTTTATGAATTATGTAAGAGAAGCCCTAACAGGAAAAGTTGTTTTGGCAGTGTTTTAACTGTTTTCTGAGCAGCTTAATGGTAGCCACATACTGTAACTCATGACTAATTCTGCAGGCTTATGTCTTAGATTAAGAGCTATACTCAATCACTGGTGATTTTTGCACATTGGAAATTTTTTTTTCTTGGCCTGGGGCTGGATAAAGATATTTTATGATACTGTAGTTGTATAATAAGTAAGTATATAGATAGAATAAGGCCAAATGTAGTCAATCATTTGATGTAGTTTTTTTGTTTGTTTGTTTTTATAAAATGCAAGTTATTGTGCAGTCAGATTGATCTACTTTACCAAGTGTTTTTTTTTTTGTTTGTTTGTTTGTTTGTTTTTTTAGCAAATTTTGGCTCCAAAGATTGTTGGGTGATAGTTGTTAGCCTCACAAGCATTTGTCACCACAATGGAGGAAACCATTTCACTGAGAATATATTAAAGTGTGAGTGGACATGTATTTACATTAAAGTGTTCTGTGTATAATGTATAACTACTGTATACATTCCATGTTGCAATTTATCACCATAAACTTGAACATTTTTCGCAGAAACAGGCTGTTTCAGTGATGGATCCCAGAGCAGAAAATTGTGAGACATGTTACTTAAATAGAGATGCTGTTCTAAAATCATTCTCTGTCTCTCATGGCTTGATCCATGGTGTTGTACGTCTGTCAAAGTGACAGCAGTGAGTAGCTGTTTCTTAACTCTTGGCTCCTAATCTGTCCTGATCGGGGTCTTTGTGGCCTCGGATAGTGGGAGAGTGGATCTGGGCCAGAACAGAGTTAGTCTGTCTATATCTGCATGGCGATTGTGATGGGGTGCTGATGAAAACCAAATGTTTAGCTTGTTGGCCACTGGATCTAATTAAACACACACATGAACAAATGCATTGTAGCTTTTAGGATGCTGAACTGTTACGAGAAGGGTCACAAAGGAATTGGGTTCCCCCATTCCCAGCCCCCTGTTTATCTATTTATGTATTACACAACTTCGGGGAAGTTTATTCCTCTGCCTGAGCAATGTCACAGCATATTTCGTGCTGTTCGACATCAAAGTGCCGTATGACAGGAAATGGCAAGGACCACCTCATGGACACAAAGCACAACAGCATGCAGCAGTGTATTAGGCCTGCCTTTGATGTTTTGGTTTCTAATAATGTCCTCGGAGAGCTGAATTTGATATGCATACTGCATGGAGTCCATTAGGACATTACAGGTTTATTAAAGGGGATCTAAATGCTTCCATACATCCTGCATCCTCCCTGCAGTGGTGTGAAATGTTGCCAACACAGTCAAAGTTGCTCTCTTTTCCAACACACTTGATTGACTTGACTCAGTCTCTTATAGGGCATTTCTCTGTTGTTTCAGCCCTTTGCTACAGATAAGCCCATTGAGGAGATCGCTCAAATAGAAGAAGAGGTGAAGGTAAAGCCAGCTGTACTGTGGCAGCCCAGCAAAGAGGACTACTACCAGTGCCTGAGTGACGCATGCAGGGAAGGTTGCAGCACTAACACAGAGGTGATGGAGAGCTTACAGGTGAGCACATTTTGATTTGATTTCACTGTCTTTCCTATTTTTTCCCTAATTATTAATATTTTAACCCAAAGCGTTTGCCAATGTCACTCTGTTATCCATATCAGAAACCTGAGAGTGAGGAGTCCCCCCAGGCAAGATACCCGCCACCCTCTTCATCTCTGCCCAGCGTACCTGCCCAACCAGAGAAAGCAGCAGTCACTAGAATAGAACAGGTTCAAATTGCAACATCTGGTGAGAGGAACATTTTTTAATCTATTTTAATTACTTCTATATCAAGCAAATCAATGGTTATTGGAAAAAAAAATATCTGTGCACGTGTTTGAGTGTATGTGTGTGTGTTTATGTTTTAAATCCCAGAGTGAAACAGAGACTGCTTATGATTTGTATTGCAGTTATTAAAGGTTTCAGTCAGTCCAAGGCCACTGGGAGTGAGATAAATGTCCCTGCCGATAAGATGATGTTGCCTGATGCCAAACTCCTGTCCGAAAAAAACCTTTTGGATGATATGAGGTCCATTAAATCTTTGAAACAGTCAGGAGTGTCGGGAGCATTTACTGGACAAGCAGTAAGCACAATAATCTCACCTATGTCTTACATCTTTTCTTTGTAATTGCTTTCTTTGTTTGCCTAATATCCTGTTACACCGATATACAGAATGTAAATTCCCTGTGCCGTCTGCAGAATAAGATGGTAGTGCTGCCTACTGAGGAGGCCAACCTGTCGGACATTGACTGCCTGGTGCCCACCCATGATGAAAAGGGCCGTCCCATTGCCGAGTGGAAGAGGCAGGTCATGGTGCGACAGCTGCAGACCAGGCTACTGGACGAGGAGGATCAGAGGAGGAAGGTGATGTCCGCTTTATTCTTGAAGAAACCTAAAACCTTAAACCTTGTTAAATTAAAAAAACTTGCTAATCTAAACCCTGTGAGAATAGTTGAAAGGCAGATTAATAAATAGTTTGGATTACTGAAATATATTAAATTACTGACCCTGAACATTTGAAATGTGAAATACATTGTGACATTCTTCAGACCTTTACTATGACTTACTTTAGACAATGGGAAAGTTTAAAGGCAAACGCAGAAGGGATAGCTGTGCTAGAGTTTGATCCTAGACCAGTTGGGAGTCTGTGGACATGTGGCTCCTGTGGCAGAGGATATAAAATTGAACAGACAGAAAGCTTCAGATGCATACTGCCCTCAGTGAGTTTAAATTTCAGGTAATAGGTACTTTAAACTCTATGTTGGGCAAGTGAAGTCGTTTTAATGTTAAGTGCTCCTTTGCTTGATAGATTCCTCTGTGGTTTTCATTGCCATGCTTCTCTATTTTTGCTTCTTTTGTCTGATTTTTTTGTCGCTAAATTTGTTACTATTCTTGGCCAGGACACTCAAAAAATAGATCTCAGTCTCAAGAGACTATGCTGGTGAAATTAAGGTTAAATACACATAAAAAATATAAAATAACCACAAGACTGTCTCTGAGCAAAGTTAAAATGCTTTTAACTGCATGCATCAAATCACTGAGAACACTTGTTAGAACATGCCTGGTGACTTCATGTTTCTGAGGTTTGGATGAATGTGGTTCTACTAGACCATTACTCTGTTCCTCTGATGCCCAAGCCATTTAATAAAGGCCTTAAATATCACATATGCAGCATGTTCATCTCTGTGCTATTTGCCTCTGCTCTTACAGGAAAATGGGCACAGATATGACAAGGTCAACTGGAGGTACTCCCAGGCCCACAATGCCATCCTGGGACCCTTTGGTGAGCTGCTAACTGAGGATGACCTCATTTACCTGGAAAAGCAGATTGCTAACGTCTCCATGCAGAAGAACTGTGAGGGTTATGAGCTGGAGCTCGCTCGTCTGGCCGAGGAGCTCCGACACATCCTTCCAGCTCCCATAGTGAACATCACGGTCAACACACAGTTTAGAAACTTCACGAGCCAGGTGCCTCTGCCTTCATGGTGCAACCGCATCTCAGGGATCGTAAAGAGCATGTCTCTGCTCATGACGAACCTGACAGACCAGCCCTACTGCAAGATGCCCAACACCGACCTGATCACCGTATTCTCCCAGACGCCGGTCAGGCAAAACTCCACCAGGGGACGCAGGGAGAGGATAGAGGACGAGATCCATCAATTCGGGGTGTCTGTGAGGAATCTGAAGTCTAATTTTGAGAGTCAGAACTCAGCTCGGGCTGACGATGCAGAGGCGGCTGTCATCTTAAATTCTACACAGCTAGAGGCTGCAGAGCTAGATGAACAGCTTAAAGTCTTGAACGCAGCCCCAGAGACAGACCAAAATAGTGACTCTGGCATAGACTATGATGAGAATGTCGCAGATGTAATAGAGACCACCAGCCTTAGAAAGGAGCGCATAGTGGTTTTGTTCTTGGGCCACTGGAAGAAATCTGCCTACACGGTGACACTGAAGAGTAAGGACGCAGCGGAGAGGAAGATGAGTGGCAGTGAGCCAGGGGCGGTTGACAAATCTGGGTCAGATTGTACGGGCGGCGTGGAGAGCGCCCAGTCTAAGAAGATGATGAATAGTTCTCTGGGACATTTCTTCAAGCAGAGGAGCGCTGTCAACAAGATGTTAGGAAACTGGAGGAGCATGATCTCCAGTGTGCCATCCAGACAGATTCGCAGGTAGGGCTGCACGTTATTGACTCTTTTTTTTTTCCTGAAAATTGTCGTTGAATTATGATATATGTGGCACACAACTTTTTATAATCTGACATACAGTGACTCCTTTTTCAGAACTTTAACGTTGTTTAAAGCTGTTTAAAATGTGTGCAGAGAGAGAAAGCGGCATTCCAATGCGGAAAATTTGCTTAGTTTGATTAATATGAAATGTTTTCTTGAGCATGCAACTTGCTTGTGGCCAGGGTATAAGCATAAGCAAAATTTGTTCTGGAGGCTGTTTGAAATGTTTTGCAGTTCGGAAATCACAGTAGGCAGTGTTGTGATGTCAATACTTTTACCCACAGGCTCCACAAGCAGAAGGCCCTCTACTCCCCGGAGCATTTCCTGCCTCGTCTCAATGGAGTGCCAGTGGACTATGACAGCCTGACCCTCGATCTCTTCATGCTGGGCTACTTTCACATCCTGGAGTTGGAGCTGCCTGCCGACGAACGCAAAATGAGGCACCTCCTGTGTTTTGAGGTGTTTGACCACATCGGGTGCTTTGCCTGGGAGACGGTCAGGGACTTTCATAAGGCTGTCATACAGGACATTGAGGCTGGGAACCGGGAGTGGAAGGATGGCTTTGAGGACATTAAAGTCAAGTTTTTTGGAAACACAGTGAATCAGTCTGCACACACCCCAGAAGTAGAGAAACATAGTCTTCCAGAGGTTAGACAGGTTCCTAAAGTCATTGTCCAAACACCTACCCCTGACGAGGGGATGCTGGGAACCGACATTTCCAGCTTTAGCAATGAAGAAATTTGCAAATACATTGACCGCAGTTTTGCTTTTTGGAAAGAGAAAGAGGCGGAGATTTTTGATTTTGAGTAGTTGCTTGTGTCATCTTTTTGATATTTTTATATGATTTGTAGTCAACTGATATGAAGTTATTAAAAGGCCGGAGTGCTTAGATTATTGTACTGATATGTTTTTTTGAGTGTGAATGTCTTTGTTTTGAGATAGATAAAAGACAAGGTTTTTCATTTGGAAGACAACATTTTTATGCCGAATAATAACACAAGCCTTAAGATCCATGGTCTGAAAGGATGAAGACCAGTTTTAATATTACAAAATAAATCATTGTAATGTAATTTTTTGTAATGCAGGCCCTGGTTATTTCATTATTTACCCCGATGCAAAGACTCATTTCATTGATATATCATCTTCTTTCTTCTGAAACCTTTTCTTGGTGCAAGTCTCCCACATCTTTACCCCCATGAGGACATGCAGCACTTTATCGGTTATGACTGTACTGTTAGTTAATTATTGCAACACTCTCAAAGATGTTTGTGATGGTATTTATTTCATTTGCTGGCTTCCAAGCCTCTTGAGAAGAGTGTGTTCCTTTAACAGCAGGTGCGGGTCCCGTGCATGCGTGTTTATAGTCTAACTTTAGTACTACGTCACTGTCAGTCCTAAAAATAACTGAGTGAACGACAGGCAGTTGGTCCCAATGACTTGGCAAAAGCTTACGCCATGCTGCCCACTCCATGTTGATCGAGCCAGATCCTCAGCCTGATACATCTTTTTACCGGAAATATGAACACTCATTTCCATTCTTTGCTTCTTTGGTGAGTTTATTTCTTTCTTTAATTTCACAGTGTTCTGATGACAGGAAATGTAATTTGTTGTAGGCTTCAGAGGTGATTGGAGTCATAACATATACCCACAGAAAGGCTAAACACAACTGGTGTCTTTGTCCTCAAATAAACAAACCTGTCTTGTTCAATCCATCGGAGTACAATGATACAACACTTTAAACAAGGTACACTTGTTAAGTTTTTGTTTTGATAGTAAATTACTAAATGAAATACATTGGTCACTGAGAAGAATTACTGAGATGACTAAAACAAATTTACTTTTGAAAATTTCTCATTGGCTTTTTTTTTAACCATGGTCTAACAATAGTTTGAGTTGGATTGTATATTTTTAGTGTTCATAGCAACAGAAAATGTGTCTTTATTGATACTACTTATTGGTGAAGCAAAGAATGACAAACTGCCTCTGAAAACCACTTGCTTTTAAAGTTGTAGTTTCACCATTGTTCAATTATATCCAGTTACATCAAGATATCTTGCAAATATGATAACCAACAAACTACATCCTGAATTGTTTCTCATGATCAAGTCGTTAGTAATGCTCTGTGTGAACAATTTATATGGTTGTGCTCAGCTTTAAGAATTATTTTTTCTCCACTTGCAGGTAAACAGCGAACTGAGTTGTTGATCATCCCTGTTGAAAGAAGACTTAGCTTAAGCCACAGTTGACCATGGTGCGCAATGTGGACGACCTAGACTTTTGTCTGTCCTCCCATCCCCAGAGCATCCTTGAGGGCCTGCGCTCCCTCTGCTCTCACCCCAAACTGGTGGACGTGACATTGAGTGCAGGGGGGCGGGACTTCCCTTGTCACCGTGGTGTGCTGGCCCTCTGCAGTATGTACTTCCGTTCCATGTTTTCAGGGGACTTTGTAGAGAGTATAGCTGCCCGTGTAGAGCTTCATGATGTGAACCCAGATATCCTCAGCACCTTGCTGGACTTTGCCTACACAGGCAAATTGACAATCAACCAGGACAATGTGGAAGGATTGATCTGCACCTCCAGCCAGCTGCAGTTCCAGACAGTGCGAGCCGTATGTAGCCGATACCTCCAACACCAGATCGATGCAACCAACTGCCTGGGAATTCTGGAGTTTGGGGAGATCCATGGCTGCCCCGAGGTGGTAGCCAAGGCATGGGCCTTCCTCTTGGAGAACTTTGAGGCTGTACAGCAGGGTGAGGAGTTCCTGCTGCTGGGAAAAGATAGGCTGGTTGCTTGTCTGTCCAATGAAGGACTGCAAACACGGTCAGAGTGCACCCGTGTGGAGGCCGTCCTGACCTGGGTCAGGCACCACAAGGAGTCTCGGCTCTGCCATCTCCCTGAGCTCCTGACCCTGACCCGCCTCTCGCTACTCAGCCCAGACTACCTGGCTGACAACCTGCTGAAGGACAGTCTGGTCCAGGCCTCTCCCAGCTGCAGGGAGGCTGTGGAAAATGTTCACAGAGAGGTTAGTGAGTTCATACTTCACCCTGCTCATACTTTGCTTGCTTATCATTGTTTGCTCAATCTGAGTAGATTTCCGTTAACAATCACATGACATTTTCTTTTCCAGAAGATGGATTTGGTGCCAGGATATACGGACCGAGTCAACTCTCAGAGTCCACAACCAAATCTGCAGGAGGTGCTGTTTGTAATGGGAGGTCGATCCCTGGATGACTCGGAGGACGAAGATGAAGATGAGGACAGAGACCCAAGACTGTTGCCCAGGAACTGCGGCTTCTACAACACAAAAACCCGTACACTTACCTCTTGATATACTCAATTTTTTACTCAAAGTACTACCAATACTCTGTACAAATACAAGTTTGTGGTTTGTTTCAGTTTAGAATGCATTTTGCAATGTAATCTCAGCACATTTTACAACAGTTAGAAATGTGTTGGAAAAGGGAAAGTTAAAAGGAATGATGCGAAGAAAGGAGAGAATAATGGACTAATAGGTTGGAGTGTATCCCAGCATCCACTGGGCAGAAGGCAGGAAAACACTTTAGGCAGGTCAGAGTGAAGGGAGTATCTGTGCTTTAGCCAATGAGCCAGTCAATCCGGTGAAAAGATAACGCCTGGCTCACACAGATACGTGCTTACAAAGCTTTATTGGTGAAAATCAAAAGACTGATTGATTCTGAGGAAAATCCTGTGTTGAAACATCAGTCTCAGTCTTTTGATTTGCACCAGTAAAGTTTTGTAGGCCTGTGTCTGTATATTTCACTATCTTTTTTCAACTGCACACATCGCCACTGCATTACAGGGTTATCACATAGACAGACAAACATTCACATTTATGGGCAATTCAGAGACTTCCATTCACCTGACCTGCATGTCATTGGTCATATAAACATGGAGAGAACAACTCCACATAGAAAGGATCAGGAGATTTAAGCCAAGGAAACTGGTTAATTCTTGTCCTGCCCCAACAATAATTTGTATTATTAAAATGAAAATTTGAAGGATGAGTATAGATGGTTTGGAGTGGACCAAACGCCTTGGCTATAAAGATGGTTTGTCTCATCTTCCTTAAAAAACATGGCCCGCTTTTGATTCCCTGATATAGTTGGGCACCCTTTTTTCCTGTTTTTCCTTTTATTCTGTATTTGTCTTGTCTCCCTCTCTTGCTGGATGATGCTCTAATGTTTTAACTCCTTTTGTCTCCACAGAGCAGTGGCATCAGCTCCCTAATTTTCCCAACCCTAATAAATGGGGTTACTCCTTGGTCTCACTGAACAATGATGTGTATGTCACAGGTTAGTAAAATGTGTGAAATCCTTTCAAACAGAGTGTCTTTATGTGGAAACATCCGCAACGGGAAAAGAGTCATGAAAAATGGTTTTAAGGGGACTATGTTGTCGTTTTTCTTGTATGAAATGCAATGTATTCTCAGACTGTTGACAAAGTGCTCTTGTCTATCTTACAGGGGGCTCACGAGGTTCAAATACCAACACCTGGTCAACCACAGAGACCTGGAAGTACATCACTCGAGAGGGGAGGTGGGTTACTGTGGCACCTATGCTCCGGCCTCGGACTAACCACATATCGGCAACACTGAATGGAGAGATTTACGTCATCGGAGGTAAGAAAATAAATACAGACCTGCCTGTGGTGCCTTAAACCTGCAGTAAAATGGAAAACTGTGATGAACTCTGCAGACTCATCTTGCCCTGCGATGGTCTGGCTGTGGTCTTCTCAGTAGATGTTGTTTAGGAATTTGGATGGTGTTTTCCATTGTGGATGAATAGCTTCAAATATGACCAGTTTCAGAGAGCAGGACAGCAATTTTGAGTGTGTTGGTGTTACTGCTTCTGTTAGATATACAGTATGATGATAAATATTTGATGCTTATGACATGATCCAGCCTCAGCACTTATTCAGCATTACGTTTTTCTCCTCTAGGTACAACACTGAACTATGTTGAGGTGGAACACTACGACCCGTACAGCGACACTTGGGCCATTACATCCCCTGCCTTGAGATACGTGACTAACTTCACTGCTACTTCATGTCATGGGAAGCTCTATGTGATCGGTTCATGTGCAGTGAAGTACAACGCTTTGACCATGCAGTGCTACAACCCTGTCATTGGTAGGCATGACTGACACACCATGTCACTGCTGCCGGGTGAAAACCTTGACTCTCCAAAATGCCCACTTTTCACGAACTAAGAAGAAAAAGGCTTGTTTTTGCATTACAAATGTGCATTTTTGAATTTATCCAACCGGTTTTGAAAGGGTTTCCTCGGCCCTAGCCTTGTAGGATTTGCTGAAACTAGAGAGGACAATGTAATTCTAACTTGGAAATCATTAAATTGGAGTTATGGGGTGTCACCTGACAGCTACAATATACAAAACTCAGTGTTTTGCTTGTTCCATATCCAATGCTTTTACTTTTTTACTGGACCCACCATAATATTTAATTTTGCATTGATGTTTGTCTTATCCTTTATTATTATAGGATTACATTTATAGGTTTACATTTACCTTTTTCCCCCTTATAGATGGATGGAGTATCATTTGTTCACCCTTCATCCCTAAGTACTTGTCCTCTCCTCGTTCTGTCTCCGTGGATGGCATTATTTATCTGATTGCTGATAACACTAAAAAAGTCTACTCTTATGACCCAGAGGCAAACATGTGGCAAAAGGTAGGTGTAGGAATCCTTGCCAGTTACTGTTGACTGAGCTCAAAATAATTCATAACACTTACAAAATTTGCATTTTTGATCAATGAACATGGACCCATATAGGCTGTCATTTATTGCCATGTATTTGTTGTTGCTGTCAGCCCCAAAACTTCAGTTGGGTATTTGGACAATATTCACTAATTAGGCACCAATAAATTAAGGTGAATATTTAGTACTTCTGTATAAATATGTACAACTTTATATTTTCCTTTCAGATAATGTTTAAAACGTAGTTACTTGCATAACAATGCATCTTAACAGTGTTTCAGGGATGCGAATTTAATGGGTCCATAGCCACCGATTTTACACTACTGTTACCTTATCTCTGAATACAAACATAGACCTACTCCTTGTCTTATCATCTTCACTCTTCTCTCTTCAGGTCCAGTTTCTCCACATGCTCCATGAGAATGGAGGCCTTGTAGTGCTGGATGGGCAGCTGTTTGTCACCGGAGGCCATTGGAAAGGTATGGAGGGAGACTATGGAGTGGAGGTGGAAGTGTACAACCGGGCATCCAACACCTGGAGTGTGGAGTGCTTCCTTCCAAGACTTTGGTTCTACAGTGGGACTTGTAGCATCTTCCTTGACCCATTACAGTGGCCTGAGCCTTTCCCCATAGACTCAACATAATGACACAGGTCCCTGACAGAATAAACTCAGGGTCACAGTGCACACAGACCTCTCTGCCACTTGTTACAGTGCAATTGGAATGTAGACCACGGGATTATAGGGAGGTTATTATGCACCAGAATAGTGTGTTGCTTGATCCTATTCTTAGTTGTTTTAAAAGGCCCATTTTGGCTGCACATACATGTTTATTTATACTTGTGTCTTGTGAATTTGAGATCTGCATTACCTTGGTTTAATTGAATATGCTTGTTGAACCATTTAATAGAAAATATTTTGTGAGGTACTGTTTTGTTTGTTGATATTATAATAAGTATCACTATTACATGTATATGAATATGTCTGGGGCTTTGAGGTGTAAATTATGAATTTTCGAATTATGAATAAAGTATATCTGTTTCTTACGGTCGATCAAATGTATTTGTAAATCACTGTGCACTTTTTCCATTTGCCTCGACTTTTTGATCATTAACCTGCTGGAAGCTTGCTGCCTCTCTTCGGCGTCTCTCCCACCATGGAAACACCCAAGCCAGCATTCTGTTTCTATGGCAACGGACCGGAAGCGCACGGTTACTCTGGCAACTTCGGCTGGGATTTGACTGGAGCTAAATTGCCTGCAGTCACTACAAAAGTTTGTTTCTTGGCAAAAACATATTCCTTGACAACTTTTGTAGTCTTCTGTATGCAAGTGAAGCACATATTGGCAATGTGCTTAAATTTTTTTTCTTTATTTCTAATTACAACGTTTTTGAGAAAAGTTTAGTTTGCATTTTATTTGACTCAACTGCTGGCATTTGGCTGCTTTTTGTCTCATAAAACGAAGCCACCAAAAGTGTAACGTTACTAGAGTCGAAGTTGATAAAACTGGGCGACCATTGCAATGAGTTCTCAGGGGGACCAAGACACACATTCACCTGGACTGGAGGCTGTGATTCAGGTTGGTACAGCTAACGCTAGCTTACGGACGAGTTATTTGTTTTCTGAGTGAAAGGGAAACATGAGCATTGTCTGAGATATACGCGGAATTATTAGAATAAGTCTAGACTAGGGCTGCCCTAACCTTTTCATGACAAGCACTCCTAAATAGAAAAACAATAGTCCCAGGGACCCGCGTTTGACGGGACAAGTTGTCCCAAGCCTCTCCATCTGACGATATTTTTGTTGTTAGATGTGATTCTGTATGACTTAATGGCTTAAATGAGTGTCTGTATTGTGGGTACTTATGCACAAAAAATGAATGAATTAACAGAAGAGTCATTCTCACCTTTCATTATGCTAGTATACCTCATTTTGTTGGGGACCCCCTGGATCTCTCTCCGGGGCCCCCTGTGGTCCCAAGAGCCCACTTTGGGAACCTATAGTCTAGACAGCAGCCTTAGTGAACGTGTTGGCCCTTTTCTGAAACACAAATGAGCTACAGTTCATAACACCCCTCAGTGGGTTCTCAGGCTATCTCTGATGTTGAGTTTAAAGTAAAATACCGTTGAGTAAATTGAACAATGGCAAATTAATAAATCAATAGATAACTTGGGGTCTTGCTGTGTTTCTTTTCATATAACGTGTGGAATGATGTGCTTGTAGAAGTTGGAGGAGTCTTTGCTCCACCCTGAAGGCAGCACAGGAGAGAGGAGCTTGACACTACGAGGTGATGGACAAGGCCCTAATGCAACACCTACACCTGTCTCCACCCGCATCTGCCAGATCATCACCCGCAACCTGACAGAGCAGCCTGCTGGTAGGGAAGAAAACTTATTGTCCAAACTGACAGGTCAAAGCATTTTATCATTAGACAAATTCATATTTTACCTATCTTGTTATAAGATTGACCTTGGCCCTGGTAGTTAATAGCCCATCTCTGTGTATGATCTGTTTCCTAACCACAGGTGAGAGGTCTGAGGTCAGTGTACTGGAGGAGAACAGAGCCCTAAGGGAGCAGCTGTCTCAGAGCCAGATGGACCGTGACCAGCTGCTGGCCAAACAGACCATTCTAACAGACAGGGTAGGAGTGACCTAGGGCAGCAACACATTGTCAGGCCAAGTTCAAGTTATGGAATATTATTAAAAATGTAGTATTCACTGGACCTGTGCCATTCTAATAGAATATTTGCTCTGTAATTAAAAAGAAAAATGATGATTATGTCACCAATTAGGACGTACAGTGGGCAATTTTGTCCAGGTAGTTATTTTCCTCTCCAACTGCAGATAGGTATCCTCATCCCCTCATTCTTGATCTGAATAGCATTGCACAGAAGACAGATGTGTCTCTTATTTTCAGCATGTGCAAGCATGTGCATACCTTGCTTCCCATTTACTATCTCTACTTTTTCTTGGAAAAGTGTTTGCCATTAATAACTAGATTGGCAAATATTGTTTATAATGTCAGAGGTTATAATGTCAGCTCTCAAGGGAGTCGAGAGCTGACAGTATGTACTGGTATGTACTGCAGATGGTAAAGACTGTGTACAGTTTTGTTTGGGGATGAGATCAAGAAAGTCAGTCACACTAGAGCATTGACTGCAAAGGGCCAACTTTGAAATGGAATATGCTTACAGCAAACATCAGTGTAGCACCACTTTTTCCAGCAGGGAAAGCCCTTTGGAGTTGGATAAACAAACAGTGTGGTAAAGAAGCAGGTTGAAACTATTTTGGCTGTAATGTATTGAAAAGAGAGAAAAAAAGGCATACCATACATACTCTCACGAATAAATAAAGATAAATTGGCAACAGCCCATCAGCTTATATTTAATGTCACATAGTTTTTTTTCCAATTGAAATATAGGATTATGGTTTACAGATTGCAGTAAGTATAAGCATCCATTATGTGCATGTGTGTGTGTGTCTGCGTGTGCGAGTGCGTGTGTGTGTGTGTTTGTATGCGTAAATAAGAGTGGAGGTTCATGAAGGCTTTCCTTGTGGTCTGTTCAGACAGTCAAACCCCCCATGCTCATGAGGGTCGGCGTCTCCCTTCGTAGCCCCCCATGGTTGCTCCTCCACCTAGTGGCTGGTGTTTTCAGGGGAAA